>CAUYTI010105646.1:0-35125 GCA_963575145.1 Galago senegalensis | reverse complement strand
ACAGCTCACAGCAACCTCCAACTCCTGGGCTCAAGCGAGTCTCTTGCCTCAGCCTCCCAAGTAGCTGGGACCACAGGCGCCCGCCACAACACCCGGCTATTTTTTGGTTGCAGCCATCATTGTTGTTTGGCGGGTCCGGGCTGGGGATTCGAACTCGCCACCTTAGGTGTATGTGGCTGGTGCCTTAGCCAGTTGAGCTATAGGTGCCGAGCCAGTAGACTTTTTTTAAATAGCTTCTGCTCCTCATCTCCCAAATCATCCATCCAGATAATTAAGAGTACTAAATATATCAGTGCTCTGAGAGACCGGAAGATGGAGACGTGCCGTCAGCCTCAACATCATTTCCTCAGTGAGCACCCAGACCAGGTTGCATCCCAGTTACACATCCCAGGACCCCCATACTTCTCCTTCCCAGCACCCGGCACATACACCAGAACTCAGTCAATGTTCTGTGTGCCTCTCCTGGCCCGTGTGGTCCTTGAGGGCAGGGACGGTCTCTGATTCATTCTCCACTCTCTTCTCAGACCCTGGCATCCCAGTACCTAGCACCCTGCCTGACACAGAACAGAAAATAAATAAATCATGAGAGAATAAATGAATAAGGAATGAGTCAGGAAAGACTTCATAGAGGAAGAAGGATTTTAGCTGTGCCTTAAGGAACAGGGGAGGCTCAAATGGGCTGTGAGAAGAGAGATAGCAGTTGAGGAAAGAAGAACCTTATGAACCAGCCAGGCAGGAGCAGGTGGTGTGATACCAGCCAGATATCCATGTGGGGAGCAAAACGTATGTGGACCTCTGCCTCACACCATGTAGAAAATCAATTCCTGATGGACTGCAGATCAAAATGTGAGCAGAAAAACAATGAAACTTTGTCCATACCTTGATTAGCAATATGCCATCTGGTCTCCAGGGACTTACGTTCTCCTTAAAGAGACTGAGCAACGTGACTGATTGGACACAGTGAAAACCTGTGACTCAACAGGCCCTAGACTGTACAGTGCGGTCTCACCAGGATAAAACCCGATTCTAAAGACAGGTATTCAATATGAGTCTTACCCAAAGTGAAATTGAATGAAAAATGCATCAGAAATTGAAAGATGAAATTCTAATAAGCGAGGATTTCAATAATAAGTCAGTATTGGTTGGGCAAGGTGGCTCTTACCTGTAATCCTAGCACTCTGGGAGGCGAAGGAAGAAGGATCACTTGAGCTCAGGAGTTTGAGACCAGCCTGAGCAAGAGTGAGACCTCTCTCTCTTCTAAAAATAGAAAAATTAACTGGACATGGTAGCGGGCACCTATAGTCCCAGCCACTCAAAAGGCTAAGGCAGGAGGATTGCTTTAAGTCAGGAGTTTGAGGTTGCTGTGAGGTAGGCTGAGGCCACAGCACTCAAGCCTCGGTAACAGAGTGAGACTCTGTCTCAAATAAAAAATATATATATGTGTGTGTGTGTGTGTGTGTCAATGTTAAAATGACTCAATAATAATAACTACCATTTACAGAGTTCTTAGCCTGCGCCAGGCACTTCTCTAAGCATTTCACCACATTAACTCCTCTGACCTTGACCACCACACTACGGGGAGTGTACTTTTCTTATCTCTATGCCACAGATGTAGAAACCAAGGCAACAAGAGGTTAAGTAAATCAAGGACGTTGTCACTCAAGGGACACAAGATTTAGAGTCAGCTGACCTAAGTTTCTGAGTTGGGGGCCTTTGGGGGAAATGATTTTATTTCTCTGAATTTGGGTTTGAAAAACAGAGGAGATGAAGATGCCATCTACCATATATGTAGTTGTGAGGATTAAATAAACACACTTTCTTACCTTGAAACGCAGTAAACCAGTGAGTCTGCAAAGTAACACTATTGTGCCATGATTTCTCTGGAAAACAGAGGGCTAAATCAGACAGTGTTCTAAAGATTTAGTCATACCCTCCACAAATATTTACTGAGCACCTGCTGTGTGCCGGGCACTGTTTTAAACACTGGTGCTGCAACCGTGTTGAGCAAAGCCTCTGCCCTTGTGGATCGTTCGTTCTCATGGGGAGGGGACGGTGACAAATCGCAGACACACAAATGAAAATGTGATTGGACATGGGCGAGTGAGAAGGGATAAGAGAATAAACCCAGCTGAGGGAAGAGAGGAGCAGTCAGATGATTTCAGGGCAAAGCAGGGACCTGGATGAAGAGATGGCAGATAGTCCCGTGGCTGCAGAGTGAAAGCATTCCGGGCAGGCGGCCACCAGGCAAAGGCACCGCTTGGTTTGTGGGAGGAGAGACTAGGGGGCCAGTGTGGCTGGGCAGGGGCACAGGGAGAGCAGCAGTTGAGTGCAGAGGCCACTGAAGACTAAACCGGGCAGGGCCCCGCAGGTGTGGTACCCGAGAGACACTCAGCCTGCACACTGGGCATCAGTTCACACCATTAGCCCCCGGGCTCCTCTGGGGGAGACTCCAGCCAGTCTCCACAGACCCTGTGCCCACACTCATGCTCCTAACCGATCACACACAACCTCATATGCTGTGATGGGCATGTGGCTGCTAATACATTCATTCAATTCATTCATTCCCCAGATATTTGCTGAGTAGCTGGCATAGACCCAGGCCCTGGCTGGGCTTACAGGGGGATGCTTTGGGAAAAAAACACACACAGTTCCGGCTCCAAGGATGTGCATCCCCTAGAGAGGGGCATAGGAAGTAAACCAAGTCATGGAGCCTGGTGACAGAGCCCCATTGGCACCTCTCAAGAGGTGAGGCAAGGACAAGAGTAGCTGGGAAAGAAGAAATTGGTTCTGCCTCCAGCCTCCGCAGCTTCCTCCTCCCCGGGCAGCAGGTCCAAGCCGTATGTCAGTGCTCTCAATTCCAGATCGCAGCTGGTAATGGGCAAATGGATCATTGCAAACCTCAGAAAATCCCCAGCCCTCATTTGAGTCAATAGGTGCAATCTCTTCCCTCCATGAACTTCTCAGTACCCACACTAAGTCTGGGAAAATTGATTACAGCATCTCTGTCCCCAGTACTTGTTGCTCATGTCAGCTAGCCTGCCCTCTGTGGACGTGCTGACCGAGGGCTGAGATGGTGCCCGGGCACGCTGGAAACAAGAGCAGGTGGGCAGGCTGCCTTCTGCCTACAGAAACAATGGTAAATTCCACAGTTCCTCTAGGGGCTTTCACTCCAGGGGAGAAAACAGGCAAGAAGGCATTAGGGAGCCCCGACAGGCCAGCAGGCGTTTCAGTGTGGCGAGACAGGTAGCATCAAATAGGTGAGGGCAGGAGAAGCCGTCTTCAAGGAAGCCTTCCTAGAGGAAAGGATGTGTTCTCTGAGCACTAACACATCAGTAAGGGGCTTCCATAGGGATCGGCACAGAGCATGGAGGGGCAGGCAAGTGGGAAAGGGAGGGCAGGCCGGAAGCACATGGAAATGTCCAGAGATAGGAGAGAACAAAGTGGTCCTAGGAGGTATGGCAGCTTCTGAACAGTGAAGCAGCTGTCGAAACACAATGGTCCAGTTGGCCTTGTCAAAGAGTCGGGGCCCTATCTTGTAGGAGTGGGGAGAGATCTGGAGAGAGGCAGCTTGGATTTCACCTTTTGTAAAAGGTGGCACAGAGTAGACATAGGGCAGGATAGAAGCAAAGAAGCTGGTTTGGGGTTGCATGGTGTTATGACCATGCTGCGAACATTGCCAGTGGTCTGGACTAAGACTGAGGTGATTCCAGACACGTTAATTCTTTAACATGGCACTTCCATGGGAATGGGAATGGAGAGGCAGAAATAATGACCCTCGGGTTTGCAGTTTGAGAAACAGGCTGGATAAAGGTGTGATTCATTATAAGGGAACTTTTAGGAAGAAGGTCCAAGGGGAAATAGGCACTAAGTTCAATCTGTCAGCTCTGCCAATTTCAGATCGCTGTGGGTAATGGACAAATGGATCGTTGCAAACCACAGAAAATCCCCAACCCTCGTTTGAGTCACTAGATATAATCCCTTCCAGGTTCAGATACGAGGGGACAGCCAGGGCAGCAAGAAGTCAGGAGGAGAAAGACAGGTCTGGGTTGGATAAAAAGACTTGTGGGTCATCAGTATGTAGATGAAAATCAAAGCCATGAGATCAGATTCTCCAAAGAACATATCTAGAGTGGAAAGAGAAAAGAGCTGAGGGGAGAGCCCCAAAGACACGATACTTACAGAGGAAAAGGAACGTGCAAAGGAGTCTGAACGTGAGGTCCTAGATGCCCAGGGAAGAGGGAACATCAAGAAGTCAGGTGGTGAGAAGATTCACATGATACCAACAGGGCACAGCAGAGGCAGGCGACACTGGGATAGGGGCGTGTGTACAAATGCCTGCCATGCTAGCACTCGGGGTGGGGGGAGGAGTTGGAAACCTTTGCACCTTGCTTTGTTATTACCCTCTGCTCCACGTGAAAGCACAGGTATGAAATCCAAGATTCATTTAGGACAATGTTTCCCAAAGGGCGAGCCAAAGACTTTAGCCCCATGAGATGAAACACACACACACATACAGTGTGTGTAGTGAAATGAATTTCTGGAAAGATTCTGTGCTATATTCCCACATTAGAATTTGACACTGCAATTAGCATAGTAAAGGCTCAGAAAAGCCCTGCGGTAAGGAAACCTGTTTAACCTCATTTAACCCAGAATTTCCCAAACCTATTTGGCAATGGAACCCCTTTCTGTTACACCTCCTACTGGCATCTCCCGGGGTTGGCACGAGCAGAACACCCTTTTGAAATCACCATATTAGTAGGAAAGGGCATGATGTCAGCAGCTGGTAAACTCGCTGGTAAAGACATCCTCTCCCAAGCTTAGAACAAAAGATTTTCTTGGTCTGGGTTCCCTCATTCACTCATTAATTTAAAATTTATCAGGTACCTACTAAGTAGCAGCATAGCCTGGAAGGCTGTGGAGGTGGTATGCTTGGAGGGATGGAGATTGAGGAGCTCAAGGAGGGCGTTCTTTGGACATGTGTTGTGTGCTTGTGGTGGAGAATATGGCTGGTCAAACAACCAGACAGATGCTGGCCACTTGGGGAAGTTGAGGGAAGAAGACTCACCATTAAGTAGCCTTCTCTCCAAAAAGTTAGGAGATTTGGGAGGACTATGAGCACTGTGGGAAATATTGGGTAATAAAGCCATGAAAAGTATGGATAAGGGTCCCAAGGACTCGGAAGACTGGGGGCTCTTACCCCAGGCAGAGTGTTAGGCACTTTACACAATAGTAACATAGTAATTGCTAACATTTATTGAATTCCTACAATGCATCAGGTATTCTTCTAAGTCATGTACAAATATTAGCTTATTTACCCTCCCATCAACCTGATAGATAATTATCACTGCATTCTTCAATAAGAAAAGTGAGGCACATTGGGGACATTGCTTGCCCAAGGTCGCTATGAGTGTGTGGCTCAGCTCAGATCAAACCCATGTGATCTTATTCCTCCAGATATTATACTCGTAAACATTATATTCTAGCCCATTAAAAATGTTCTACTGATACTTGAACTTGGATGGCTGGAGTCTAAATCTAAAGTACTAACCATTACACTTGGGAACCACCCACATTATTTATGTTATTTAATCTTCACAGCAACATTTTGATGTAGGTGTTATTAACCCTGTTTACGGAAAAGGCTCAGAGTATTAACATAGCTCATAGCAGGCAGAGCTGAGACTCCTGAATTCAAGGGGCTCTGACTCTGAAACTCATGCTCTCAGATCTATGTTCTCTCTTGACACCCAAAACGCTATCACTTTTGCAAACTGGAATTGGGTGATAATGCACATCTTTTTTTGTTTTTTTTTTTTTTTTTTTGCAGTTTTTGACTGGGGCTAGGTTGGAACCCACCACCTCCAACATATGGGGCTAGTGCCCTACTCCTTGAGCCACAAGCACCGCCCAATAATCCACATCTTTTACAACCATTGAGGCCTGGGTCCTGACCAGACAGAGCAGGCGCTGGCCATGGTGCTGAAACAGCAGCCTTACGCCACCCTGCTGGTCAGCTCCAACCTTTTAGTAGCTGGGAAGATCCAAGAGATCCCAGAGGAGGCGCTGGAGTATCCAGAGCAGTGGGGAGAAGGGGCATTTTGGGGTGCTTGTATAGCAGGTATGTTTTAGCAACTCATATCTGACAATCTGTGTACTCCTATCAGTACTTACCTGCATAATGTCATCTTGGCTAGGATCACAAACACAGTTGTTTACCAGTTTCCAGAGAACTTGACCTTCAATACCCCTGAGCTCTAGGCCAAGTGGGTTTGAAGACAGTTCCTTTGTCAATCTTTGGCCTCTGAGGAGTCCTCACCTGCCCTGAGGTCATAGCCTTGAGCCCAAAGTAGGTCAGGTTCATTTGCATCATTCAGTGGTCACATGCTGCAGCCCTAGTCCTAGCAAATGTAGGTTTCCAAGCACAGAATGATCTGGGACCCTCCATCACCTCTACCAGAACTGCCAAGAAGCAGTGCCCTTGAGCCAGAATCTATAGAGGGCAGATCTCAGGGATTGGAGGCACTATCCCAGCCCCCCAGCCCCTCGACAGCGCTGCAGCTCCCCACACGCAAGACCCTTAAGTAGCTCCTAATTGAAGGGCTTGCAAAGCCCTCTGTGCATTGTGGATCTAATTAAGTTGCGACATCATATCAAATTGAATCCTTTTATTAAACATTTATCTTCAGATTCCAGAGTGTCACAACACCACATTGTTTTAAATGACAGAAATGCAAATAGTGTTTGCCTTCCTGTCAGCAACCAAAGGAGGCGACTTCAGGCCAGAGACACAATGGGGCGGGGGGGCCTCTTCCCAGAGCCCTCTCTTCCTCAGCAAGGGGGGCAAAGGCTTTGGGGGTCCCCCCCAAGAGCTTGCCTCCACCTCTTCTGCACAACTCAGCCTCCCCAGTCTTTGTTCTCGCTGAGCTGTCTGGGTCAGCTGCAACTTCTCTCAGTAATTTTCCTTGTCCCTCAGGAGCCCCCTGTCTCTCAGGGACTAGGGCAGAAGGTGGCCCAGCTTTCTCTCCTCTCTATACACAGGCTGCCTTCAAACGGGTCTTTTCCTCTGTCTTCCCCCCCCCACCCTTCAGTTGTGAAGGGTTCAGAACAAAGATTCCGATTCTCTCATCTTTATCCACCTCCCTAGCATAGCGCCTGGCACAGAGAAGGCTGGCAAAGAGTTTTTAGTCAATTAATTAGTCACTAATTAAAGACCAAGTATTGCCCTCAGCTTTGTAGTTTCAAGACTTGTCTTTGCACTTGCCCCTAAAGAGATCAAGTTCCTGGGGACTGATTCCCACTGATCAGACTCCTAAGAGACCCACTTTTCCATTTATACAAATGGTTTCCAAGGCAGAACTCTCTCTTCTGGAGAGAGGGATGGTCCTGAGACAAACCAGAAGCTCTGCAGCTGAGAAGTCTTCACCCAGATGACCAGTCTGGATCTTTTAAATGTCTGGGAACCCTAAGACACACATTCCACTCCTTCTTTTTTCTAGATTTGATAAGAGCCACCATTCTTATGGTACAGGGATGATAATTAATAGTAGCCACGATGTGCTGAGAGCTTACTGCCTACACTGCCCTAAGTGCTTTCCAAACATATCAACTTAGTTAACCCTCACGAGAAACTGAAATTGACAATGTTATTCCATTTTACAATAAGAAAACTGAGGCTCAAAGAAATTTAGCAACCTGTTCAAGGCTGCACACCCAGATAGTCTAATAGTGGGCACCCCAACTCTCTATTAAAAACTCTCTATTAAAACATCTCTCAACCTCAGTAAGCCTCCAGTTCCTCACCGGTAGAATGGGCTCATTAATAGAGCCTACCCAAGGGATTGGCATGATAAGTAAATCAGGTGACATGAAGAATTGGGACAGAGAGGGTTTTTAATAAATATTAGAGAGTCTCCCATACCCACAGAGAGAGAGAACAGAAAGCGTACAGTTTAGTCCCTGTCCTTGATGCAATTCTATTAGGAAAATGACACATGAGCTTGTGAAATTTGAAATAAGACAAGACGGCAATACAAGAGCTGCCTTGAGGTAGCCTGTGGTTAACTGCCAGATGGGCGATCTTGGAGGTAAATGTAGAGAAGAAAGGAGGGAAGGACAGCCCCGGGTGTGAGGACCAGGAAAGGCATCCTAGAATCCCAACTTCTAAGGGATGGACGGAACCTCAGAATACCTCCCAGATACCATAGAAATTCCCTCTGCAGCATCCCTAACAGGCAGCCCACCACCTTCTGCTTGAACCCCTCCAGTGACAGGCAGCTCACTACCTTGGGAGGCAGTTCTGAAAACCACCACACCCAGGTACTGACCTGATGTTTCGTCCCCAGGCAAGGGTGAGACCAGCAAGGTGCAGAATAGGAAGTGCTCACCGCAATCCTTAAATTTTGCAGCAGAGGCACCTCTCCCTAGTGCTGGGCCTCCTGGGCATTCCCACCTGTGGCTTCTAACACTGACCTGCAGAGTAAACCAAACATTGCTTTAGGTGGAGAAGAGGCGAGAGACGAATTCAGCTGGGAGGGAAAGCATGAAACAAGAGTCGAAGAGGAGAATGAGAAAGTTTAGAGCCTAACGTCTGGTTGCATGCAGCAAGCAATGCAAATTTAAAGATTCCAGAGCGAGTACGTGTCTTTGGCTTGGAAATCAAAGTGCTGTCAGATGGGCAGCCACAAGCCCATGGATCCTTGATGCATAAGCTGCTTCCGCCCTTGTGGGTCAGTGGTACAGGTGGTGTCTGACCACTCTGGCCTGGCTCTCTGCCGCAAAACTGAATGTGTCGAAGCAATGAAAATGAGTCAATGGTGGGGGGAGTATGTGGTCAGGAAATTGAGGTGGATTTTACAAAGCAAGGGAGGCCACTGGCATTTTCTCACTTCAGGGACGAATTTGGGCTCATGGCCTCTGGTCTTGCCTCATCGACCCATTCCCCATCAGGGTGGTCATCCTGCAGCACAAATCGGTCACATCAATCTTCTACTTAAAACCCCTCAAAGACTCTCCATTGCATCTAAATTCATTACTTCATGTTACTTCCTAGGGCCTCCCTAAATAATCCAAGTAACACTGCTGATATCTCTGCTGAGCACGCGCACATACACACACACACACACACACACACACACACACACACACACACACACACACACAGCCCAACCATCTGGTTTCAGTGTTTCAAGCAGACCAATGCCCCTGGCCTCAACATCCTATCCTCTCTCTCAGGTTGACCTTTCATTTCCTTCCTAGCCCCTCCCTACCCTCCCTTTTATCTGCCAATTTCTACTCATCTATTCATGCCTCATCTGAGATGCCCCTTCTTCCAGGAAGCCTTCCTGACAACCCACCTCTGCCCACCCAGCATTCTGGGCTCTGCTGTAACCATGTAGCATAGTGGTCGCCTAGAACTCCCTGCCCAGTGTCAGAGCCTGGCTCCTTCCCTCACATCAGCAATGAATCCTTATATGCTGGTGAGGTTCCTTCAGCTCTCTGTACTTCCATCTCTGCAACACAGAAGTGGAGAAAACCATAGCACCTGCCCCAAGAGGTTTTTTGAGGAGCAAGTGCAAAGGGCTTAGTCCAGTACCTGGATCATTGCAGCTTCTCCTGGAACCTGGCCAACACCATCGCTGCCCTTGTGGGTTTTACTCTTGGTCATGTGCATTAGTCTCAGGCCTCGTTAGGCTCACAATTCTGGGGCTGGGGAACCCTCCTGATCCCTTCTCTATTGTGGCCCCCAGCTCAGTGACTACACATAGTATACAATCAGTAAAAATCTGAGGACTGGCTAAAATACTGCTTTGAACGGCAAATGACTTGTCCAAGATCACATAGCTAAAAAATGGCAAAAAGAGGACTGGGACTCAAGTTCTCTTGAGAGAGGCAAAGCCACCATGGCACAGGGCCTTATAAGGTGAATTGAGGGCTGCTGACACATGACAGTGTTTTCTCATTATCCATCTACTTCTGGGACACTGGGGTTGACAGAGTCAGTTGAATAGTCCCCTTTCATAGGATCTGAGCATATAAAGTGCCCATAACTCCCTGGCATGCTCTCTGGACACACTGAAGTATTTGAGACTACTATGGGGCCCAGCAAAGGGCCATGACACCTGCCACTTACCAAGCGCCTCCTAGGTGCCAGGGACTGTGCTAAGGGCCCTCAATGAGTGACGTGCAATTCTCCCAACCCTAGGAGCTTTTACAATTGAGGAGCTGGGGCTCAGAGAGGTTCAGTGGTGTGACTGGGACATGCACTGCAGAGCCCACCTCCTGTCCCTGCAAAGCTAATGCCACGCTCACAGCCTCTTCACTATAGGGCACCTCAGAGACATCACGGGGTCAAGTTCTAGACCCTCACAACAAATAAGGTAATACAGCAAGTGACACAGACTTTTTTGTTTGCTGGTGCATATAAAAGCTATGCTCACACTCTACTAAGTATGAAATACATTATGTCCAAGAAAGGCACATACCCTAAGTTTAAAATGCTTTATTACTACAAAATTTTAAAATACTTTATTACTACAAAATATTGTATTACTTAGCACAGCTAATGATTATCTGAACCTTCTGCAAAGTGTAATCTTTATGCTGATGGAGGGTCTTGCCTCAGTGTCAATGGCAGCCCACTGATCAGGGTGGTGGTTGCTGAAGGCTGGCATGGCTGTGGCAATTTCTCAAACTAAGTCAACAATGAAGTTTACCACTTCTACTGACTCTTCCTTTCATGAAAGATTTCTCTGTAGCAGGCGATGTTGTTTGATAGCACTTTACCCACAATAGAAATTCTTTCAAAGTTTGAGTCAATTCTCTCAACCCCACCATTGTTTTATCAACTAAGTGTATGTGATATTCTAAATCCTTTGTCAAAGCCAGACACACGCCTTTAATCCTAGCATTCTTGGAGGCTGATGTGGGTGGATTGCCTGAGTTGAGCTCAGGAGTTTGAGACCAGCCTGAGCAACAGCGAGACCCCGTCTCTACCAAAAATAGAAAAAGTAACCAGGCATGGTGATGGGTGCCTGTAGTCCCAGCTACTTGGAAGACTGAGGCAGGAGGATCACTTGAGCCCAGGAGTTTGAGGTTGCTGTGAGCTATGATGCCATGGCACCATACCCAGGATGACAAAGTGAGACTCCATTCCCCACCCCTCAAGAAAGATAAATAAATAATAACTCCTTTTTGACATTTCAACAAAGTTCACAGCATCTTCACCAGGAGTAGCTCTATCCTTAAAAATTACTTTCTTTGCTCATCCATGAGAAGCAATTCCTCACCTGGCAAAGTTTTATCATGAGACTGCAACAATTTGGCCACATCTTCAGGCTCCACCTCTAATTCTAATTCTCTGGCTATTTCTACCACATCTTCAGGTCCTTCCTCTACTGACGTCTTCAACCCCTCCAAGTCATTCATGAGGTTTCGGACCAACTTCTTCCAAACTCCTGTCATTGATGCTATTTTGATCTCTCCTCATAAATCATGAAGGTTCTTAATGACATCTGGAATGGTGAATCCTTTCCAGGAGGTTTTCAATTTACTTTGCCCAGATCCATCAGAGGACTCACTGATCTATGGCAACAATAACCTTCCAAAACATATTTCTTAATAAAATTTGAAAGTCAAAATTCCTCCTTGATCCGTGGGCTGCAGAATCGGGGTTGTGTGATGAGGCATGAACACAACTTTCATCCCCATTAGAAGACCTCTGGGGTGACCAAATGCATTGCCAACGAACAGTAAAATTTTGAAGGGAGTCTTTTTTTCCTGAGCAGGAGGTCTCAACAGTGGCCTTAAAATACTCAGTAAACAGATGTTCTAGCATCAGGGTTTTTTGGCCCCTTTATAGAGCACAGGCAGCGTAGCACAATTCCTAAGGGATCTGGGGTTTTCAGAATGACAAATGAGCCCTGGCTTCCACTTAAGATCACCAGCTGCATTGCCCCTCACAAGAGAGTCAGCCTATTGTTCTTTGAAGCTTTGGAGTCAGGCCTTGACTTGTCCTCCAACTTCTGCTACCAGAAAACTTTTCTTCTGCACCTTCCTCACCCCTCTCCACCTGCATAGAATTGAAGCCAGGTAGGGCCTTTATCTGTATTAGGGTTTGGCTTAAGGGGGTGTTGTGGCTGCTTTGTTCTTCTCTCTAGACCACTAAAACTTTCTCCATATCAGCAATAAGGCTGTTTTGCTTCCTTATCATTCATGTGCTCACTGGAGTAGCATTTTTAATTTCCTCCACGAACTTTTCCTTTGCGTTTACACTTGGCTAGCTGTTTGGCACAAGAGACCCGGCTTCCAGCCTGTCTCAGCTTTCAACACGCCTCCCTCATGGAGCTTCGTCATGTCTAGCTTTTGATTCGAAGCGAGCGATGTGCAACTCTTCCTTTCACTTGAACACTTAGAGGCCATGATAGGGTTAGTAATTGGCCTCATTTCAATATCGTTGTGTCTCAGGGAATAGGGAGGCCCTCGGAGAGGGAGAGAGACGGGGAAGTGGAGTAAGTGGAGCGGTCAGAACAGGCAACATTCATCAGTGACATTCACCATCTTAAAGGGGTGCGGTTGGTGGGGCCCCAAAGCAGGTACGATGGTAACATCAGCAATCACTGATCACAGATTACCAAAACAGATATAATCATGATGAAAAAGTCTGAAATACGGCAAGGCTTCCCAAAATGTGCCTCAGACATGAAGCAAGCACGTGCTGTAAGGAAAGTGGTCCCAAGAGACTTACTTGACTCAGGGTTGTCACAAACCTTCAATTCGTGAACAACACAAAGTCTGTCTGAGAAGCATAAGAAGCAGCCCAATAAAACAAGGTGCGCCTGCAGTGGGAGCCGAGCCGAAGTGAACTCTATTTGGGAAGGTTCACGGCCCCTGACAACTCCCAAACCCACAGGTCAGTTCATGGATTACACTTTAGGTTGGCTGCGTGGAGGCCCCTTCACCTCTTCAGGAACAGGCTTTCCTGGGCACCTGGAAGCTGCCAGGGTGTGTGTTTGCTCCTGCCCCCCCGGAGCCTGCTCTGGTGTCAGCTGTACCCCTAGGAGCAGAGCTGCGAGGCTGTGACAAAAAGTTCAAAACTCAGATCCTTGTAAGTTCTCAGTTTGGGTGTGATCAGGCCTCCCTTAACCCACCCACCAGACACAGCAAAACCAAGTTCAGTCCTGCCAGGCCAATACCTCCTCCTCAAGCACCCTCAGGATCCCCACCCCAACGCAGCCCCCCATTGCATGACCCCGACCGCCATCCCCAGTAGCCTCTTCCACAATAAGCACCCACAGATCTTGATTTACCTTCACTGGGATCTATTAGGTTCTTCCTTTGTCTGAGGCCAAACCCAGCATCTGATACCCGCTTCCTGGCTCCCTCTGTCCCAGGCTGACTTACCCGGGCACATATTCGTCCTCAGTAATATCCCTCAGACCCCTTTTGCCTGTCCATGGCAACAGCTGGCACTAAACAGTAGTAGAGTTTATCCTGAACAAAGAGGTTGTGAGGAACACTGAGACATCTTTAGTTTATTCATTCATTCAATTATTCAGTGGGCATTTGATGAGCATCTATTGTATGCCAGGCACTGAGGGTTCAATAGCTTGCCTTCTTAAAAATGTGAGTTTTAAACATGTGTTTAATATTAAATGCATATAAAAGGCTAACAGTCAACAAAATGAAAAGGTAACCTGCAGGCTGGGAGGAAATATCGGCAAAGCATGTATCAAATGAGGGGTTAATATCCGGGATTTGTAAGGAACTCATACAACTGACTAGCAAGAAAACATATGATGCAATTTAAAAATGGGTTTGAATAGACATTTCTCCAAAGATGATTTAAACCTATCCAACAGGTACTTCAAAAGGTGTTCTACATCATTAATCATCAGGAGAATGCAAATCAAAACCACCATGAGACACCACCTCACACGTGGTAGGCTATTATCAAAATGACAAGAGAGGACAATCTCTGGTGAGGGTGAGGAGAAGAGGCAACACTTGCACACTGTTGGCAGGGATATAGATTGGTACAGCTATTATGCAAAAATAGTATGGAGGTTTCTCCAAAAGATTAAAAACAGAACTACCATAGGACCCAACAATCCATCTTTGGGGTATATACCCAAAGGAAATGGAATCACCACCTTGTAAAGACATCTGCCCTCCCAGGTTCACTGTAGCCAAGGTATGGAAACAACCCAGGTGTCCATCAGTGGACAAATGAATAGAGAAACTATGGCGCGTAGGTACCATCAAATATTATTCTGCCTTTGGAAGGAAAAGACCCTTCTTGCCATTTGCCACTCACAGATGAACCCAGAGAACATCGTGCTAAGTGAAATAAGCCAGACATAGAAAGGTATTTTGTGATCTCACTTATATGTGGAATCTTTAGGGGAAAAAAGTTCAAATATATAGAGATAGGGAATGAAATAGTGGTTACCAGGGTCAGGGGTGGGAGGGAGGAAATAGAGAGATATAAGTCAAAGGATACAAAGTAACAAATACATGGGACCTAGGATTGACAAGTGCAAAGATCTAATGTACAACATGAAGATAATAGTAAAAGGGCACTGTATTTAGGATTTTTGCTAAATGTGTATATTATAGCGTCTATTGCCACACAGGGAAAATGGGTAACTAGGGGAGATGATGGATATATTAATTTGTTCCACTATAGTAAACATTTTACATCATGTTATATATCGGCACCTTGAATATACACAATAAAATTTATTGTTAAACAATATTTTTTTAAAAAATATTTTAACTTGTATGATTGTGTTTATTTGGATTAGATTTGGCCGTGAAGTTTTTTCAACTGAAATTAGAAAAGATAATTTATTTCTGTCTCATTGCACAGCTGTGGAGATAAGTTGTCCAGGGCTGGCGTAAGGCTCCATGGGGGCGTGGCTCAGATACCCTTTATCTTACTCTATTATGTAATCACGCAGCACTCCATTCTCAAGGTTGTCTCATGAATCAAGATGATGGCCCCATAGTCTGCATGCTATGAGGAGAGGAATGAGAAGGGCATGACCCATGCCTTGAAGGATATTCCTCCAAGTTGCGTGCACCACTTCTGCTTAACATCTCATTGCTCAGAACTTAGTCACGTGGCCACCTCTAGCTGCAAAGGAGGGTGGGAACTAAAGTCTATATTCTGGGAAGCAGAATAGATGTCCAGTCAAAGCTTGGAAAGATGAAGGGAACAGGACACTAGGAAACAGTCAGTGGGCTCTGTCACCATAAGGTATAAAGAATAACAATAAGCCAGGCCCAGTGGCTCCTGCCTGTAATCTTAGCATTCTGGGAGGCTGAGGTGGGAGGATTGCTTGAGCTCAGGAGTTCAAGACTAGACTCTGCAAGAGTGAGACCCGTCTCTACTAAAAATAGAAAAAAAATAGCCCAGTGTCATGGCAGTTGCCTATAGTCCCAGCTACTTGGGAGGCTGAGGCCGGGGGATCGTTTAAGCCCAGAAGTTTGAGGTTGCCATGAGCTAGGCTGGTGCCAGGGCACACTGGCTAGCAGAGCAAGACTCTGTCTAAAAAAAAAAAAAAAAGAGTAACAATGAAATGAGCACCTATAGGCTCGGCACCTGTAGCACAGTTGTTACAGCATAAGACACATACACCAAGGGTGGCAGGTTTGAACCTGGTCCAGGCCACCTAATCAACTGCAACCAAAAAATAGTCGGACGTTGTGGTGGGTGCCTATAGTCCCAGCTACTTGGGAAGCTGAGGCAAAAAGAATTGCTTGAGCCCAAGAGTTGGAGGTTGCTGTGAGCTGTGATGGCACAGCACTCTAACATGGGTGACATAGTGAGACTCTGTCTCAAAAAAAAAAAAAATGAGCACCTGTACATTCCTCACCAGGTTAAAAATGGAGCCTCCTCCATGCATGGAAGCAATTGTGTACCTTCCCCCTCAGGCAAAACTCTTACATTTGATGTGATCATTCTGTTGCTTGATTTTACAGTTTTCCAGCGTACACGTGTATTTCTCGACTATCTATTAACTAGTCGTACATGTTTTCAACTTTGCGAAAATGGAATCTTACCACACACTTACTTTTGCAGCTCAATTCTTTGTTACGTCTGTGGAATTCATCTGTGTTGACACGTGTCACTATCATCCATTCACATTCCCTGCTATAGAATGTCCCATTATATCAATATGCCACCAGGTGCTCTGACAATAGAAATGTGGGTTAGTCGCCTCTCTCCGCAGTTACAAGCAGTGCTATTATGAACACCCTCCTGTACATCTCCTCGTGCTCATGTGCAAGGGTTTCTCCAACACACATTTCTAAGAGGCATTGCTGGCTTGTGGGATATACATATATTTTGATATTATCGAATAGGCTTTTAATAAGAGAAGCACAGAGGATCCTCATGTCCCAGGGTTCTGATGTACGGCTTAATCCTCTTCTGTTTAGGAGAATGGAAGTGTGTAATATAGTCTCTGGCCACACGTGTGTGTGTGTGTGTAGGCACACACACATGCATGAACTCCTTCATTTATTTGTCCATCTGTTCAGTAAACTTTTATCAGGTAGCCATTATCACTAATTAAAAGGCACACCATTGATGTAATGATTTTTCAGGAGACAAGAGACATGCTACAATGAATGAGTCCATCTGTCCTAAGACACTTCTCCATTTCAGAAACATTGAAATGTGCACGGAAGAATCTTAGAATCAAAGAAAATATAGTCACCAGGCATGGTGGCTCACCCCTGTAATCCTAGCACTCTGGGAGGCTGAGACCTTGACTTTATAAGTTTGAGACCAGCCCGAGCAAAAGCGAGACCCCCCGTCTCTACTAAAAATAGAAAAACTGAGGCAAAAGGATCACTTGAACCCAACTTGAAGGTTGCTGTGAGCTATGACGCCACTGCACTCTACCCAGGGAGACAGAGTCTCAAGAAAGAATGAAAGAAAGAAGGAAGGAGGGAAGGAAGGAAGGAAGGAAGAAGGGAGGGAGGGAAGGAGGAAAGGAGGGAGGGAGGGACGGAGGGGAAAAGAAAAGGAAAGGAAAGAAAAGAAAAGAAAAGAAAGTCTATTCAGGGAACTCTCTAGAAGAAATTCTGCCCTTGAGGAGCTTACAGACTTGCAGCTATTTGTTCCCAAAGAAAGCCACCAGAACAGAAGATGATGATAGCAAATAAAAGATGTTCAGCAGCCTCTCTGCTCAACCCAAAGTGTGGTCCCCTGGGGGGCCCACAGCATGGCTGTCACCTGTGAACTAATGAGAAATGCAGAGTCTCAGGCCACCAAGACTCACTCACTCAGAATCCAGCTTCCCATTATCCCAGGGATTCCCATGTCCATTAAAGTCTGAGAAGCACTGCAGAAAGGGTTTTCCAATGAGAGCAATCAAGAAAGTCCTCCTAGAAGAGATGTCTTTGGAGAAGAAGAAAGAGAAGGAAAAACTACATTTATTGATTGCCTGCTCTAGCTTAGAAACCACACTGGGGGATTTCACTGACTTTACAATGAATCCCCTTGTCCCTCAGGCAAGGACTCATATCACTTTCTTGGAGCAAAGGAAACTGAGGCATAGACAGGTCACATAATGTCCTCAAATCCACACAGCTGACAAGGCTGGGCTTAGAAGCTTCATCTGAGTCTAGAGCCCCACCTTCCCCCTCCCACTCCCTCCCTGGCATCATGTGTGAAGAACTCAAGTAGCTGGGGAGACAAGAATTGGACAGGAAACAACTGAAGATTATAGGAGCAAGTGCTCATTGTTGTGGTCAGACCCTGAGTGCTGAAGACTTCAGAGAGGTGACAGTGGGGAGCAAATTCAGGGAAGGGAGGCCACCAAGCCTGCCAGTGCCTGCCCAGTACTACCTACTGTGTTTCCCCGAAAAGAAGACCTACCCCTAAAATAAGCCCTAGCAGGATTTCTACGCATTTGTTAAATATAAGCCCTACCCTGATAATAAGACCTAGTGATGGGCGTGGCCATGCATCGTATCTATTGCACAGATGAGAACAGCTAGGGGAAAGGAGTTCACGCATCCCTAGCACCAGCCCCACCAAGGTCAGCTCCCCCTGTCAGGTTCCAGAAGAAGATGACTTAACTGTATTTGAACAAATGTAGATTGTTGTCTTATACTTAATAAAAATAAGACATCCCCTGAAAATAAGCCCTAGTGTGTCTTCTTGAGAAAAAAGAAATATAAGACAGTGTCTTATTTTCGGGGAAAGACGATAGCATACAGCAGACACTCAGAACTCTCTACTGAATGAATGGATGAACAATGAATGATGGAATGGGAAATCAAGCACACTCACTGACCGCCAAGGCCCTGTTGCTTCAAACTCTCCATCTCTAGCTCGTAGCTGCACCCTAAGACAGGGCCTGGGTTCCCACCAGAAAGGAACCAGGCACGGCCCACCTTCCCGAGGTCTCCTGAACCCCGACCGCCTGGGAGAAAAGCAGAAAGCCAGGAGCAGAAAAGCTTTAAAACACAGAGAAAGCAGCTCTCACCAAACCCTTCATTTGCTTTACTTAAAAAATTACTTAGACAACCTCCTCCCCACGCCTCAGCCCGCTCCGTCGTGCCCCCTCCTGGCTCCGGGGCTGTTCTTTCAGCTTCTGGTGAATATGTGGAAAATAAAACAGCGTCTGTTCAGCCCCTAATGACCAGGTTTATGAGGAGCTTATTGTATCTAAAGAAACAAGACAGCAGTTGGTGTGAGATATTAATGTGCTTTCTACAAAGCTGATGAAACCTCCTTTTTAAACCACTTAATACCTGCAAGCTGAAATTCCCAGCCTGAAGCGGTAAATTCCCGAGGCAGAGCTGTGGCAGCCTAAGGCACAGCCAACTTGGCTTGGCCTTCTAGGGTGGGGGCTCAGTGGAGATTCAAGGCTGATAAACCCTTGGCTGAATAAGCCTTCATAGTTCCTGGTGGGAGAGACTCCCATTCTCACACCCCCCATCCTCCAGTGCTCATGGCCAATGCTGGTCAAGGTTGTAGGGACAGATGGAGATGTCCCTCCTCAGCTCAGCCTGGCCTCAGCAGCTCCGGCCCCTGCCTGCCTTGGCCATCTCCTGCCCTCGCCTTCACCCACACCAATCTTTTTGCAAATCTCCAGTCCCACTAACTTGCATGTCTTTGCTCCAGCCCACCCAAAACACAGGATTATCCTTTATGCAGTGGTGTGCTGTAAATGTTTTACAACCAGCTCTCTGGGCAGCAGGCAGCTGGCACCTGAATTTGGACCATCTGCCATTCCCGTGGTGTAAATACTTCTACCATGGCTGATTTCAAACTTCTAATGTGAGTTGGAAAGAAACAATACCGAATGGCTCCCATGGGCTGCAACAAGCCAGGTCCACACACCACCGTCTTCAGCCTTCTGCTCAAGCCTCGCCACTCCCCAACTCCACTCTGGAAAGCCTCTAACTCCCTGAGACACTTTGTTCCCTACTGTGTCCAGCACTCCCCTGACTGCTTTTGCTGGAGAGCCCTCCTCACCCCTCCACCGCCTCCTCATGCCTCTGCCCACACACCCAACCCCCTGGTTGCCGCACCTGGCTAACACCTCTCCACTTTCTGTGTCCACTCAGCAACCCCTAAAGGCCTGTGTCACCCACCCTGCCATGCCTGGACACACCCCCTTCTCCATACCCCAGACACACTCTGCTTTCCCTCTGTTACCACACGCACCCTGCTACACCATAACATCTGGTTTTTGTCTGTGACTACACTCTGCAGGTTCCTTGAGAACACAAACTACATATTTCTGTCTCTATGTCCTCAAGAAAATTGCACAGAGCACAGCATACAGTTGGCAACCTAAGGCACAGCCTTCATGCCTTGTAAGTGGTAGCTGAATGACTGTGCTCCCGTACGGCCTTGACTCCCTTCTGATATAGTATGTGAGACAATGCACACTAGTAAAGTCTATACTCTCTGCCTTTGCCCCCTAGAATATCAGCCCTGAAGGGCAGAGGTCAGGCTAGATTTAACTCCACTGTCCCAGTGCCAGGCACTTGGTCAGCACTTGGTCTCAGTCATGGAGACAGAGCCTGTCTGAAGATGAAGCCAGCTGGGAGGAAAGTCAAACAGAGATAGAGAGAGAGATCAGATTTAGGAGCACCTGGATCCATCTGTACCTGAAGCCATCACAACCCCTGTGCTATGGGCTTCTCATGAATATGTGGAAAAAAAAACAGTGTCTGTTCAGCCTCTTATGACCAGGTTTATGAGGGAGCCTTACTGTATACAGAGAAACAAGACAGCATTTGATGTGAGATATTAATGTGCTTTCTACAAATCTGATGAGAGAACTACAGTGGAACCCTAGGCTGGCACTGGGGAAAACATGATTACACCATTCTTTACTAGCTGCAGTGATGTTTGTCAATGCACTGTCCTATGAAATTAGCATCCCACCAATACCACATAGGGGCTGTTACCAGCCTGCTCTGGGAGGCTCAGTGCCACCAGTACCAGACTGAATCCAGAGCCCATGGAGCTCTGAGTGCTGCCAGAGACTCGGCACTATCCAGCCAACCCTCACAGCCTCATGGTTGCCATCGGTCTCAGTAGCATTAGGATCAATCCATGCTGCCCCTCATTCCTGCTCACCTGTCCCCCAGGGCCTTGTCCTCCCCAATCTTAACTCCTCACCCTCTCAGGTCAGGGGTCCTTCTAGAATCTAGATCTCCATGTCAGCAGAATTCCCCACATCCTCCACCCCTTCCCTTGCTCTAATGGAAACTTGGCTCTCTCCTGAGGACTCCACTGCCCCCGCACCCTAGGCCTCCCTGGCCCTCCCCACTGCTATTTTCAGACCATTTCCTGCCTCCTCACTACATTCCCTGACTCTCTGAACGCATCCCGACCTGCTCTGCCCAGGCTCCCTCCTGGTTGGCACCATCTACTTGCTCTCTGCCTCTATCCCCAAAGCTACCCCGGTGGTCATTCCTGAAGACCCTGCAGTAGGCACACGTTCACTCCTGTACTTGGCCTTCCCCTCCCCACCAAGCCCCCCTGTGCCAGCCATGCCTCTGTCCTGCCTTAGTCCTGCCTCACTGGCTGTCAAGTGCAGAAATATTGTTGCATTCAATAATCCCACCCAGTTCAGGGGAAAGGGCTGGGGTAGGGGTAGCTCCAGGATTGGGACTAAGGCCCCACCTCCTCTTCCACTCCCTAGGGATGGGTCAGTGGCTCAGCTCCTCAATTCTCAGGCACTACAAGCTCCAAGGCCCAGCTCAGGCACATTTGACCCTTCAGATGTGAGGGGATAGGCAGGCAGGAATCTTCCTACTGGCCCTGACAGGCAGGGCCAGGCTGGGCTCACACCTCCATGAGCATGTCTGTCCTCTGCTGTCCCCCCCCCCCACCTGCTGAGCCAGGCTTTCCAATGAAACAGCAGCGGACAAGTTAGAAGACGAGTTTCCTTGCTGAGACAGAAGGACTCTTACTCCAACACGGAAGCTTGGGCAGCATCTGGCGACGTTCCCCGTGTCAAACCATGGTCCAGTAGGGCCATCATTTAGCTCGTAACAGCCTCATCATCAAAAGATCACACCATTAATTTCTAAAAACCAACCAGTGATTTGGGGCTTATTAGAATAATTTGATGAATCATTTGCACTTCAACTTTTAACTGGGTAGGCAGTTTCTTAATATATACTTGATGTATATTGAAAATAAGAGCAAACGTTTCAGTTTTTGTTTTATATATTAATTTGTATGACCTTCCCAGTTATTAAATACCTCAAATGTCATTCTTACATCCACCCAACCTGAACCACCACGTTCACAGTCTTACACTTGCCCTTGGCATTACCCGTAACTGCACCACTCTCTGACATCCATGTGCCACCTTCCAGTTCACTCCCATGCAGCCCCCATTCCAATTCTTTGACCCCACCCCAGGTCCCCAAGTCACTGACCCCACCAGTTATGCACTGCCTTGCTGGCTTCTGGGGCCTCATTTTCCTCTTTACCAGGAGGCTGTGCTCCTTCATAATCCCTCCCTTCCCTGCTCCCTGCCCCCGTCTTGCACTCACGTCACCAAGCCCCTCTGAGCGAAAGGCATCTCCCAACTCTACTGCACCTGCACTCTGAATGTGGCCAGAGAAAACCACAGAATCTCAAGGGGCACCTTTAAGCCACCAACACACATAGTTCATGAGCTGGTCCACACCCCATCCTGCTGTCATGGGGAAGATTTCACTTCCCTTCCACCTTCCTCAAAGCTCCAACCCTCCCTCGCCCTCTTCGCTGTCAGTGGATGATCCTTCCTCCCATTTCATCAGGAAAATAGAAGCAAAACAGAAGAGAAGTGTCACAAGCTCCTACCTTCCCTCCTACTCCCCCTGAACTGCACCCTGACATGCTACCTTCCCTTCTAGGGCACCATCATCCACCCTCACAACTGTGTCCTGGATCTCGTCCCTCTTACACTGCTCCCTCCTCTCTGCAGGTCATCACTTCCTCCCTTCCTACTGGAACATTCCCACCAGCATCACACATGTTATCCCCCCACCACACAGCAGCCAGCACTGGCCAGCTGGAGGTAGATACCCACTAGCACAGTGTGGGAGTACGGAGGGAGGTCAGGAGAAGGAGACCACAGAGGATGTGTCAAAGCTCAGGTAGCAGGACCAGCATGTGCAAAGGTCCTGTGGTAGAACATAGCATAGCAGGAAAGAAGGCCCAGAGAGGGAGGAGGTGAGTTGGAGGTGAGGCCAGAGAAGGGGGTCAGGGTCAGGCCTCGTCAAAGGTGCCGAGCACTTCCCTGAGAGCTCTGGGAAGCTGCAGAATGTTTGACGCAGGAGGTGGCATGATCTGGAGTTTCACAGGTTCACTGTGATCACTCTGTGGGGAGGGATAAGAGTGGGTGCAGAATGACAAGAGGGGCAATGCAGTCATCCCGGGACACAGGGTGGTGGCTGGTAGTAGGTGGGGTTGTTGACAGAGATATTGGCAAGTTGGAGAGGCACTGAGGAGCTAACACAGGACCTGCCGTGATGGATGGAGCCCACGGTGAAGAGGAGGAGATGTTGGCTACAATAACTGGGCTCAGCTTGCACAGGGAGAGTGGGGAGGTGTTTGCCCAGCCAGTTGGTGCCTCCTGAGGACCAGGCTTGAGGGAAAGGTCATGAGTTCAGGTTTACTGCCTTTAAAACATCCACCAGGGTTTAGCGCCTGTGGCTTAAGCAGCTAAGGCACCAGCCACACACACCTGAGCTGGAGAGTTTGAATCCAGCCCTGGCCCGCCAAATAACAGTGACAGCTGAAACCAAAAAATAGCCAGGCATTGTAGCAGGCGCCTGTAGTCCCAGCTAGTTGAGAGGCAGAGGCAGGAGAATCACATAAGCCCAGGAGTTGGAGGTTGTGACCTGTGATGCCACGGCACTCTACTCAGAGTAACAGCTTGAGACTCTGTCTCAAAGAAAAATAAAATATATCCACCAGGAGACCCTGACTAGGCAGCTGGATATCTGGGTCTGAGCCACAGAGAGGAGGTCTGGGCTGCTGGTTCCATCCCACAGGCTCTCCCCGATATCTCTTGAGTCCTCTTCTTCTGTGCAGGTCACTGTGCTAGGAGCCATGGGGGAGGAGCAGCCAGGCTGTGTGGGGACCAGAGCAAGGATGGCCCACCAGGAGGAAGCAGGGCCCTGTGGGTTGAGCTCATCCCCAATTTGTTAGGCGCCTCCAGGCATGTCAGTACTGCTCTCAAGCCTCACCTCCTGCACAGCGGCCTTATAAAGGCACAGAGCTGCTGAAGTATTTGTCAGGTTGAATTGAAAGAAAGTGCTTTGCAAAGTGCTTTTCAAATACACTGATTTGTAATTTTAACAATAGGGAGAACTTTTTTATCCTCCTAGCAGCTGTATGAAGACTTTTCTCCTAGGGAAGGAAGAGAGGGTGTGTGGCTGGATCACACTTATCAGGGGATAAGTGACCAGGAAGGGGTGGGGGGCGAGGCTGAGACACGGGAAAGCAAAGGGAAGACAACGACGAGTGGGGTAAGAGGGCCCAACACGCTAGGAGAAGAAGCCTGCCCAAGGGGACCATTTCGACTAGCCCTACAAAGCTCCCGTAAAGTTACCAGAAGTCCTCATATGCTCTGGAGAAATTGTTTTTCTTGCAGAAGTCAGGGAAGTTGGTAATCTTGGTCTAGGGAAAGCTCGTGAGTCAGGGGCAGGGGATTCAAATATCTTCTCTGTAATAGTATACAGTAGTACCCTGTTTTCCCAAAAATAAGACACTGTCTTATATTTATTTTTTGTCAAGAAGACACACTAGGGCTTATTTTCAGGGGATGTCTTATTTTTATTAAGTATAATAATACTTAATCTACATTTATTCAAATACAGTTAAGTCATCTTCTTCTGGAACCTGACAGGGGGAGCTGACCTTGTTGGTGGGGCTGGCACTAGTGATGTGTGAACTCCTTTCTCCTAGCCGTTCACACCTGCTCAATAGGATGCCTGTGAGACCCTCCCCCACCCCACCCCCGCAGTTACCACAGTGCACCCCCACAAGTGTGAACAGCTTGGAGAAAGGAGCTGTGGCAGATAAAAGGTTCTCTAGTCCTCCTTACCACTCTGCACTGAAATGCTATACAGATCTGCTGCACAGCCACGCCCATCACTAGGTCTTATTATGGGGTAGGGCTTATATTTAACAAATGCATAGAAATCCTGCTAGGGCTTATTTGGGGGGTAGGTCTTATTTTCGGGGAAACATGGTAGCTATAAATATCAAAAGTGCTTAAATTTATAAGTAGTATATAGTATACCTATGTGTACATATTATACACGAAGTTCAACAATTAAGTTCACGAACTCATCCTAGAAAAAGTGCTACATACCTCATTACTGAATATCACTATGGTGACCAGATGGCCAAGGGGAGTACTTCAAAGATGACAGTAGTGACAGTAAGTAATTAGGTAAGTAGCATTTTTTTCTAGGATGAGTTCACAAACTTACCTGTCCAACCTCATATACAAGTATATGCAATATATATAGGTCTATGTAATAATGCATTAAAATTCCTAAATAATGTCTATAGACATAATAGGATTTCCTCCTGTTTTATGAGGTACGGAATCTTGGAACTGTAAGAAAAGTACATTGCTAACATGTATCAGGACTGTACTAATTAGGTACATGTAATACCAGCTATTATGTCAGTGGCTGAGTATAGTCAAAGTTCATTTCCTTCTTACATCAATGACCCCAGAGACTTACTAAACGTGCCAGGCACTGTTCTGAGTATTTTGCATATTCTGATCAGCTCGGTTAATCTTCAGACAACCTGCAAGAGAAGAATTCTTATCTCCAGTTTCAGATGGAGTCAACTCAGTGAAGCTGAGCTGGCCCTAGGCAGTGGGGCTGCAGAACCTGCATCTATCCCCTGTGCATACTGCCTGACTTAGGTCCAATTCTTTTTCTATTCCAAGAAAATTACCAGACATTTGTTGTGCCTATGAGGGTGCTGGGGAGTACAATGGTGGAAGAAAAACAGACAAAGGTCTCTGTTGTCCTAGAGTTGACACTCTGGTGATTTGCAAATTCTATTCTATTCTTTAGTTTTTATGAATCAGTTTACATTGAAGAGTCCATGTGTTCACTTGGTGAACCCCGGTGAGGACCTGCTATGGCACTAGGCTAGGATTTCCCCAGGGCCAGTTCTCACCTCCTCCACACTTACTCAGGAATGTTTTAGAGTCAAGAGACCCTAATTAGATTCCTAATTCCATCATTTCCCAGCCACAAATATTTATTCAGATGGTTTGGTGTCCCTAAGCCTCAGTTTCTTTATCTGTAAAATGGAGATGATAATATCCCTCTCCCAGGCCTATCTGTGGTAGAGCCAGAATGACTTGCTGTTTAATAACCAGCCCCCAGAAGGCTTCACACCCCCTAGATTTATTTTAGAGGGGTTGGAGGCTGGGGGTGGTGAATTCCATGCAGAGGGACAGTGTTTCAGAGGCTCCTCTAAAGGGCTGTGGGAATGTCTGTCGGCCTCAGTCTGGGGTCTGCCATCTTTGGAAAGCGATCCGCTGGTTTCTCACATGCAAAATACAAAGTGACTCCCAGCCAAGCTGGGGCACAGAGACCAGCTACTGAACATTCATCGGCCTCCTTAGCAGCAGTCCGCAGCCCAGAATCAAACCTTTACCGCTGCCAAGCCTCAGCTAATCCTCAGACGCCTCAATGCAGGGATGGAAGGCAGGGTTTTGAAGTCTCAGGCTTTAGATCCTCTCCGCAGTACTGCGGGTGAGTGTGTTTTGACTCACCGGGCAGATGTCCAAACAGACAAAGCAATACCTTCCTTCAGGGGTGAGGGAGAGAGCTGAGTGAGCTTCTGAACAATGAGAAGTCAGGAAGAAGCAGGTGGGCCCGGGGCCCTCCACCCCCCAAGCTATGAGGTCTCATGTGTCCCTTCTCCCCTTGTTTTGCAGGGAACTTCAAAGGTCTTTGCAAGCAAATCGATCACTTCCCAGAGGATGCAGATTACGAAGCTGACACAGCAGAATATTTTCTCCGTAAGTGTGCACAATTTTTTATTCTCCTTCCTGGTGGTGGGTCCTGTCCTTCCATCCTTCACAGAGCCAAGGACCAGTCCTATCTAGAGGTCCCCATCAGAGCAGAAATCAGAAAACACAGAGCTTCCCTCCTATGCTCCATTTTGGAGTGTGAACCTTCATGTGTGCCTCTGCCTACAACACTCTTCCCCCTCCTTTGTCCGTCAAACTCCTGCTCATACTTCACGTCCCAGGTGAAATATCACCCCCTCCAGAAAGTCCCTCCTGCCTCCTGCATGGGTTCCCAGAACTCAGCACTTATGATGCTGTGTGAGTAACCATCTCCCGACTCTGCCAAGGCATAGACCATCATTCACTGTCAGATTCCTGGCCCAGTGCTTGGCACTTCATAGGCACTAGGTAAATATTTCTTGAACAATTAAATGAAGAAACCCACCATGTAGTGCTAGATTGAATGAGTAAAAGGATCTGATACTTTTTTCTTCCCCCTCGAGTAAAGTAAGTCAAAGTTAAATCCTGTTGTAACAGCTGCGATCTTAAATCCATCTGAGACGTTATCCAGGGAAAGCATTTTGAGGCCCCGAGGAAATTTCAGAAGCATCAGCAAAAACCAACAAGGCTACCTGTTCCCCGACAAAGGGATTTCCCAGAGAGGGGCTGAGAGTCCTTGACACCTGGGACAGCAAAGCCAAAGGCTCTCAGGCTGCCTCTTTCAGAGGTTTGCTCTCCATCAGGGAACAGCACCCCCGTCCCTGGCTCCCCTCCTCTTCCCTACCCCTGGTGCCCATCCTCCTCCCCTCCCCCATAGCAGAAGGGTTCGCATTACCCTCCATTCGCTTTCATGAAACATGTAGGAGGCATTGTATTATATGGATTGCCCCTGTCTTTTTCAATAATTACTTCTCACGTCAAACCCAGCTCTCAGGTCTGCCTGGAATCTGATTTCACTGAAAAGCCCATGGAACGTGAAGTCGGCCAGGCAGCTGGGAAGAGAAAGGAAGGGAACATGATGCAATTTATAGATTTTTTTTTTTAAAGAGGAAAAAATATCATACCGTGCTCATCATTTCCTTTTATGAATTCCCTCAAGACGCTGCTTTTAAATGGATTTCCTTAAAGGCCATTTGGTTGTGGTTACCTGTTACCTGTTACTGTGTCTGCCGCAGGAGCCTGGCGGTATAGTAAGTGTGGCTTAAGCACCTTCTGTATGCTGGACCCTGTGCCCAATGCTAGGGAGGCCAAGAAGGATCGGGGACCACAGCCTGGCCCCAAGAAGAGCACAACATGTCAGGAAGGGTCCTCGGACATGCACTAGAGATCAGGTCTGGACATAGAAGTGAAGTGAGGAGCAAATGCAGGTCCCACACCAGGAGCCACACTCATGGGCACCAGTGTCCCCTGGTAGACTAGGCTATAAATGTAAGCACCTGGGGGCAGGAAACAGCCTCATTCATTGCTCCCCTATAACAGTTCCCAGGATATATTATAATAGGTGCCCCCCAAAATGCTTTTTGTTAAATAAAGATCCAGAACTCTTGAGTAGCAATTCCTAACAACTCGATCCCTCAATTTCCTCTTTAAAGAGAGAAGAGCTTAAAGTATTTGGTTCATTTTGATGTTGCTGGACAAAAGACTTGGACTCACATTAGCGGTGCAGGATTCCAAGGGTCTGATTTGAGTTAACTTAATCCAACAATATTTTTTGAGCATCTATAACAGGGGTTGGCAAACCTTTCCTGTGAAGGATCAGGCTGTAAATATTCAGGCTTTGAGGGCCATAGAGTCTCTGTCCCAACTACTCAGCTCTCCTCTGGTGGCACAAAAGCAACTGATGACAATACAGAAGCAAATGAGTGTGGCCCTGTTCCAGGGAAATGTCACTTGATTTACAATAACGCAGCAGCCTGCATTTGGCACAGTTTGCTGACCCCTAGGCTAGACAGCACATACAATTTTTTAAAGCTGGAAAACATGAGTTTCTGAATTCTCTATGAAGCTCTAACCTGGTTGGTGGGAGAAGCTGGAGAACAGAAATGATTTTTCTAGGATTTCCTCTGCTGCTCCCCACCCTCACTGTCCTATTCAGAAGCTCTTCTGGGGCCTCTGAGGCACCCTGCAGTTCCTCCAGCTCCACCATTGTCACACCTGGCAGCCATTTCACTGATGCATCCACAGGAGACTCTGAGCTTCTTGAAGGCAGAACTGTGACCCGTTCATTTCTGTACCCCAAGCAACCAGCACAAGTGTCCCGTAATGCACTTTGATGACTGAGCAAGGAAGCCATTGGGTGGGTGAATAAGTAAGCACTCAAGTAAGTCATGGCCAAATGCTGCTGAGAACAAGGAATGCAGGCAACAGGCTTCCAGAGAAAGATAGCTGGGGGGCCAGGAAGTGGGCGGGGCGGCTCCGGGGGTGGGCGGGGCTTTGGCCCAGGGTGGGGAGTGGCTGCACTCGTGTGGGCGGGGCCTGAGCCTACCCGAGTTAGCTTTGTCTTACTCCCCCACAGAGGAGGCTGTGAGAGGGGCAAAAGCAGCCCCTGTCCTGAGGGCTAGCTGTCCGGCAAGACACCCGTGGACGTAATGTTTATGCCTTATGCAGGAATAGAAGGAAGTGTGTTGTGCCGAAGGAGACTGCCCCCTAACCCAGACCAGAAGAGGTGGTTCCAGAAGTGTTCCCTAGAGAAGGCAGGAACACACTTACTATGCACTTGGCAAAACTGTCAGTGCTGGGGGTGCCTTGGTGAAGGTTACCTTCTAGTGGAGGAAACCGGTGATAAGGAAGTGCGCTAACCCCCTCTCCTTGCCTTGTGCCCCTTGAGATGGCTTCAGAGAGGTCTGAAAGGGGACCGGGCGGAATGTTGGGAGAGGGGGCAGAGGGCACAGAGGATGTCACTTAGAGGCAGGGAGGCCAGTGGGCTACTGTAGTTGTCCAGGTGAGCAGTGATGGCAGTTTGGACCAGAAAGGGGCTGTGCAGAGCTGACAGGAGCAGGGGTGGCCAGTGATGGGGGGAGCATGGGGCTGGAGATCGGTGGGAGGTGGAAGGAGAGGGAAAGAACAGTCAAAAAGCAGAGCCCAATCCATGTACAACATCTGCTAAGGGAGCTGGGGCCATTTTCCATATTCCCAAATGGCTCCTAAATTAGTTTTCCCAGAAAAGCAGAGATGCGAGACAGGTGGGACACAACCCATGCATGGTCCCTGCTGTTACTGTCCTCTGGAGTATTCCTAAACCCAAGACCCCTGTATAATGAAGAACTGGGTCAAACTGAGCCATGCCTGGAACACACATGCCCAGAACCCCTTAAACTTGCTGTGAAGTGACAGGGTCCTAGAAACAAGTGTAGCTTCCTCCTTCATTTGTAAATGTGAGCAAGTCATTACATTCCCCAGATCTTTATGGGGCAGTCCCCTGTAAGCCAGGCTTTCTTCCCGGTGCTAAGGATATGGCCTTGGGGGCACTTGCAATCTATAATAAAGGAAATTAACTGGTTAATTATAGAGTATTTTTAGACTTCCACAAGTATATGGGGAAAAAAATCATACAAGAAAGGGGGATAAGAGTGGGGAATGAGGCCAAGAAAGTCCTCCCTGAGAAGTCTAAGCTTAGACCTGGAGGAGGTAAGAGAGAAAGCCATGTGGGTATCTGGGGAAAGAATGTTTCAGGCAGAGAACAGCAAGTGCAAAGGCCCTGGGGTGGGAGCATGTCTGGAATAACTGAGGAACAGAACTGAGGTCAGAAGAATGAGAATGAAGTGCACAAGGAGGAAGAAGGGAAGAGCAAGTGTCAGGAGGTCCTAGGAACACCCGGATATGCAGCAAGGACTTGGGAGTTTGCTCTGATAGAGGGAAACCATCCCACTTCTGTATAGGACCCTCTAGTTGCTCATAAGAGACTAAAAGAGGACCACAGCAGAAGCTGGCAGAAAATCTAGGAGCCTACTGTGACAACCTATTTAAGAGGTGATGGCAGCTTGAACCAGGGTGGTAGTGGCGAAGAGGGTGAAACAAGATCAGACACTGAAAATGTTTCCAGGGGACCAAATACAGGATATAAAGGCTGCATGAGGATTTCGAGGGAAAGGAAGGAGTCAAGCATGACTTGTACCCACAGCCCAAGAACAGGAACAGTGTCAGCCACATTAAGCTGGAAATGCCCATGGCACTTCCTGGGGCCCTGTCAGGCACTCCACGAGAGAGCTCCTGGGCAGAGGTAGGAGTCTGAGAATTGCCAGCATGTAGATGATATTTAAAGCTGTGACACTTGATGAGCTCATCAAAGGAGTGGCACAGAGAGAGAGGATGAGCAGCCCAGACACCAAGCCCCAACATATCAAGGGGGGGCCTCAGAAAGGAAGCAGAGGTGGCCTGGGTAACTCTGCCACCCTTGTTTCACCAGCTGCCTCCAGGAAAGGAGAGGAAAGAGAATGCCAGGAGGGCCAGCCTGGGCAGGATTCACAGCTCATCTCCTGGGGTGGCAAAGATGTTGGGGTTCCCTTGCTCTCAAGCCTGCAGGTCAAGCTTTAGACATTGTCCAGCATCTCTTGGAGGGCCTGGCAGAAGATGAGCCCTGACACGCGTTCTCCTCAATGCCCAAGAGTATTGGTCCCACAACCTCTCCTGTCCCTAGTGATGAGGCAGATGGCCGTAGGAGCCCTGGTCACCACCCTGGGCCCCCTGACATCTGGGCCCCATGAAGATGTGGCCATATGGCCCTCACCTGTCCTCTCACTGGCTTATCCAGTATTGAATGGTGACCAGACTGTTTTTCCCAACCAGTGCCGTGGGCCCATTGGAAGTGTCTGCTGTGGCGGCCTCCGCATCCTCTTCCCTCATTATCCAAAGATCTGAGGAGCTTGGTGAAGAACGGAGGTGGTGGTGACCGGGGTGTGACTTCGCATGAGTGTTGGCGTGCGTCAGCGTGTCTGTCTTTGCTCACGACAGCACGAGGTGTGCTGTCCTGTGTCTTTCAGTGCCTGCGTGTCTGTGCATCTGTGTTTCTGTCTGTCTGAATGTGACAGCATCTGTGTGTTGCACGTGTCCGTGTGTATGTGGGTCCCTGTGTGTGTGGTGTGTGTGTGTGTGTGTGTGTGTGCTGTGTCCAGCAGATGGGGATTGGTGTTTCCTTGCTGTTCCACTGTGATGTGGGGTGGGGAAGAAGATTCAGAGGAGGTTGGCTTTATTCCACAGTCATGTGGTAAGCACTGACTGTGTGCTGGGCCCCAAAGGCCACTCTGTTGTGACCACTTGTGGTCCAGGACTGCAGAGTGGGGTCAGGCCTCCACACTCCACACTCGGAGCCTGGGGCTGGAAGTTTGGGTGAGGGACCCAGGGCTGGCTGCTGTTTTGACACATTCCCTCCAGGAGGAGGGGAGGGGGCTTCTGCCCACAGGACGTCCCTCCCCCCAACCCCCCCGCAGACACACATACACACAGCAGAGCTGCCATATCAGTCCTCAAAGTGCTGATCACTGGGCCACATTCTCTCCAGAGCCAGTAGTGGGCACAGAGGCAAGCAGACAGGTCCCTGGGCAAAGCCTAGCCCCATTCACCCCCCGACACATGAGAGACATGTCTGACTGCACCGCAGTTGATACCTTCCTAGAGGTCCACAGGAAGCCAACAGCCCAACAGCCAAGAACAGAATTCACCAGGCAGGCAGTGGGGCACCAAGGCAAGAGGACGAATGCAAGGGTTTTGGGGAGGTAAATTTACAGAATATGGCCACTGCCAGGAGGCAGGCTTTGCCACACACCAAGGGTTTCAAACCCCGTACGGTGGCCTCCCAGTGAGCCTCAGTCTCCTCGCAATGGGGATGACACTTGCTAGTATCTTCCTAGGGCTGTGAAGAGGATCACATGAGTTAGAAGCAGATAGCTCTTCACTCCATCCAGCCCGGAGCACAGTGCCCACTCAGTAGGCATCAGCTATTCTTGGTGCTCATTGCTGCATCTGAGGTTACACAGTGACAAATGCAAAGGACAGAGATAAAATGAGAGAAGGGCCCCTGTTCGCAATAAGGTGGTCAGAACATCCTCAGGGCAAAGGTGATGTCTGAGCAGAGACCTGAAGAAGGTGAAGGAGGTGTGAGACGGTGCACTGAGTGTCAGGCCAGGGAACCAGCTGGAGCAAAATGTCTGAGGATGGTATCTAAGGATGGCAGGCTCAGGCATAGCCAGGAGGCCACGTGGCCATGTGGACCAAGGCAGGGGGTGGACAGGACCTGTGGGCCTCTGCTTTCCTCTGAGATGGGGCCCTACAGGAAGGCTCTGAACACAGAACAGATGTTGTCTGACATCCAGGCGTCTGATGAAGGACTGACCACAGTCCTGTATGAGTTACTATACAGTTGGGCAGAAGGCCAGTTAGGAGGCCACGGCCATAATCCATGCTAGAAAAGCAGGGGCTCGGACTAGGGAGTGGAAAGGTGGTTGGGAAGGGATCGGACTCTAGATGTATTTGAGTTTACTGACAGCCTGGATGGAGGGCAATGACAGAGAGAGAGAGACAGGACTTACAGACATTCCAGCACCTCCTACAGCCAGGAATGTAGGGTGAGGCTGGCGTTGGGGAGATGGCCACTCTGTTCACCAGTCTGTTCTTTGCCCCCCAGGACTGTGGACAGCTTGAGGACCCCCTACCAGAGCACCCCCTACCATCTCCCTCCCCTCCATACCCAGCACAGGGCCCTCCCAGGGTCAGGCCCAGGAGGTGCTTACTGAGTGAATAATGAGGTGCCATCTCCCTAGGGCCACCTGGCATATTCACCCTCTTCCCAGAATGAGGACAGAGGTGGATAGTGGGTCTTAAAGTGGGCCAAAGCTACCTTTCCAGCCTGAGAGAGCATCCTTCCTCCCCACTGCCCCCCATCCCCACCTCTAAGGGTTGCACCAGCCATCAAGGAGCTTCTCAGGGACCTGAGCATGGGAGATGTGGGATGCCCAGGAGTCAAGGTCCAATGCGGGACTTAGAATGAAAGGGCCTGAATTCAAGGTGTGCGCCACTCTGTGGCCTTCAGCAAGTGGCACACCTTCTCTGGGTCGCCCCTGAATAGCACTTTGCTGTTTTCCCAGCTGTCCCAGGGCACAGCATGAGGGACACCCCAGGATTTTAGAAGTACCTCGTCAGAGAACCTGAGATGCTGGAGTTAAGACATGCCCTTAGGGACACCTAGCCACACACTCTCCCATTTTACAGATAAGGGGAACCTGAGGCCTCAGAGGGGAAATGACGTATGAAAGCCCAGCACTTTCTAGGATACCACGTACATCCTGAGAGGATGTCCAGGCCTATCACCCTGCCACCTGCCCTGGATATTGAGAAACATTCTTACACAATCGATATGGCCAAAATTGCCTCGCCCACATTCCATAGTTAGGTGACATCCTAAGCTGAAACCTGGACTCACATCCACAGAGCCAGAGCAAAACGTTCACCAGACGGTGCCCAGCTTTCATGCGCACACACAGGTCCGCAGTCTGCTCTGCCCTAGTTCATTTACTTAAGTGCTGGTTGCAGCCACTCCTCTGGTTTCTTGGCCTAGTAAGGAGTCACAACCTGCACTTTAATAAACACCAACCTCGGTAACCTGAAGCCCCATGAGAGCCAGCAACAACATGCTCTGTTGTTATGATAGCTAACGCGTGCTGGTGCTCCTCGGGGATCCCTGTCCTTGCTGCTTCAAACGTCTTGCCCAGTTCCTCCCCATAGCAGCCCTAGGAGCTGGGTGTGCTTATGAGCTCCATGTGGCAGATGGGACAACTGAAGCACGGGGTCCCAGGAACAGAGCTAGGAGGGTGAACTCAGGCAGCCTCTCTCCTGAGCTTGTGCAACTGGTCACCAATCTCTACAAACAGCAGAAAATGGGAACACATCCGGCATCCTGCACAGATGGCACTCCCAAAGTTAGCTTGCAGGGCTCCCAAAATGCTTTTCGTACGTTATTATATATAGCAAACGTTTGTTGAACACTTGACTATGTGCCAGGCCTGACACTGGGACATTATCTTAATTCATCTTCACAACCACCCTATGAGGTAGAGAGGGTCACTGTCCCCATTACACAGACAGGAAAGGTGAGGCACCAAGGCCACACACAGCCAGCAGGAGGGCCAGATGAAACCCCAAGCAGTCTGTGTCTGGAGCCCACACTCCTAACCTACGCTTCTGACTTCTCTTTCTCCCTCTCCTGCACCATCCCTTTGCTCCTCTTCCTCTTTCTTCTTTGAGGTCTCTGGGTGTCTCTCTCTCTCTGTCTTTTGCACAAGTGCAGACAATCCACACACACACACACACACACACACACACACATTCACATAGCCATTTTCATGGGGTCATTAGAGTACCATCCGGTGCAGCATGGGAGGGAGAGGGATACCCAGAAGCCTAAAAGCTCCTCCCAACCCTGCACAGCTGTGATTCTATCCTGTTAGAATGCATGGAACCCCAAATGGGATAACACATATAAAGAGCTTAACTCTGGGCTCGGCACTTGTGGCTCAAGCGGCTAAGGCGCCAGCCACATACACCTAAGGTGGCGGGTTCGAATCCCCAGCCTGGGCCCACCAAACAACAATGATGGCTGCAACCAA
>CAUYTI010105645.1:0-48400 GCA_963575145.1 Galago senegalensis | reverse complement strand
GTTCACAGCAATCTCAAACTCCAGGGCTCAAGGGATCCTTTTGTCTCAGCCTCCCTAGTAGCTGGGACTATAGGCACCTGCTATAAAGTCTGACTATCTTTTTAGCAACCGAGTCTCGCTAGCTGGCTGGTCCCTAACTCCTGAGCTCAGGCTATCAACTTGCCTCAGCCTCCCAGAGTGCTAGAATTACAGGCATGAGCTCACCATACCCAGCCTGGAAACAAATTCCAGATCTGTAATAGCAGCATCCATAAGGATGATGCTTCAATTCTACTGAGAAACCAAAAATTATATACAGAAGAACACAATGAATTCTTCTGTACACTACTTAAAATCATGAAATTAAGGGTAGCATTAACCTATATTATTTGGGTGTAGAAAATAAGAGTAGAAACTCTGGAAACAATGTTTTTCTTCACCAATAATATCTACTACACAGACAGTAATACAAGTTAGAAGAACAAAACAATGAAAGTACACAGGGAAGTTTTGACAAAGTAGTTTTATTTTCATTGTTTTGGACTCTGTTAAATATTTATAAGACAACAAGAGGAAAATAATTTGATAATCATTGACCGAGCTATACAATGTTGGTGATAATTTTTGTTCATCTTTCTTCCATTTCCTTCCATGACTAACTCTCTGTGGGCCTAGCCTTTGCCCCTTTATTACACAAATCTTAAAGTGAAGAAAATAATATTGATAACAGTTGCTTATTAATGGATTTCTATAAGATTCCACTGCAGGGAAAGGATTTAAAAACTTAATAATCCCACTGGTTCTTTCAGCTGTTTAGAGCACAGAAGATATTTAAAGTTTTATAACATTCTCCCAGGAAGCCATCATCTCTTTGCCTTTCCTCACATTTAAGATTTTAATTGCCTCAGTGTTTCAATAACAATTACAGCCTACTCAGAAATATCCTTTTCATGATCTGCTAGCTCTGTGCTTTAATTTCTGAGAAGGTTTCCTTAAGCAGGTAATACGTGTTATCCAAAGTCTCAGAAGAATTTCAGTCTGTACATTAGGAGATAAATTTCCCATTTGCTTTCAATCCATCACTGTTATACCTGCTTTTATATATTAAGCGAGCAGAGCTATCCAATGTTTCTGTTTTCTTTTGTGCAACCAATTCAACAACGTACCAGCTCAATTGCTTGATTTTTAGTCTGCATCAAGCCAAATAAAGTATCTGCTGCTTTTTGCCATAAATATAATTTAATTTCTATTCATGCTTGTTCAAATTGAATGAAGCTTTGTTATTAAGATGGATTGTGCTAATGTGTAGCTTCTAATACTTCCCCAAAGTTCTTTATCTTTCGAATATACCTTTAGAAAATTCTTCGCCAGATTCTCCTGAGTCTACAAGGTCAGACAATTAAATCCATGAATTTGTCCTAGAAAAAGCACTATATATCTCATTGCAAAATATCACTGGGGTCACCTTTAAAGTACTCCCTTGGGAAGCTATTCACTGATGCCAGGGCATCGTCTACCCTTCAAAGCAATTTTGAAATTCTTTTTTTTCCAGAATGGCCATCAGAGCTGTCATTGTTATATGAGGTCTGACAATTAAATTTGTAAACTCATCCTAGGAAAAGTGCTTCGAAGGGCGGACTAGGTGCTGACAGTGCATAGCTTCCCAAGGTGGGTACTTTGAAGGTGACCATAATGATATTCAGTGATGAGATATGTAGCACTCTTTCTAGGATGAGTTCACAGACTTAATTGTTCAACCTCATGTATTTAGGACAATATTAGAAAAAAAATTTAATATGTACACATTTCCTCCTACATATTTCCTCTGCCAGGAAAGAAATAGTTTTACCTAATATGAAGGACAGGGGTACACCTACTGTATCCTGCAGCTTTTTATTCGTCACCCTGTTTTCTACTTATCATGTGGCTGAGAAGCTACTTTTGGCTAAAGCTGTCATTCTCACTGCTTCCTTTTCTTGCTCCTCTTATATTAACTGCATTGGCAGCATTCATTCTCTATTGCCGTGTAACTAACTGCCAAAACCCTAGTGGCTTAAAGCAATGCCCATTTCTTAGCTCACTGTTCTAGGTCAGAAGGCCAGGGACATCCTCTGGGCTCTCTGCTTAAGATCTCATAAGGCTGAAGTCATGGTGACTGCTGGGATGAGCTCTTATCTGGAGGCTCTGGGAAAAAAACTCTGCTTCAGTGCTAATTCAAGGCTTTGGCAGGATTCCGTGACTGAGGGTTGTAAGACTAAGGTACCTGTTTCCTTCCTGGCTATCAGTGAAAGGCTATGCTATGCTTCTAGAGGCAGTCCACATTTCTTCATACATGACCCCCTCCATCTTCAATGTCAGCAACTGCATGTAGAAGCCTTTTCATGTTTTAATTGGCCCTAACACTGCCTTGGATAACAAGTCAGAGAAAATTATCTTCTTTTAAAGGGCCCATAGGGTAAGATAAGATCTACCTGGACAATCCCTTTTGCCATGTGAAATAACCTACTCAATGGAGTGATAGTTCATATTTGCACGTTCCACTCACATTCCAGAAAGAGGGGATGATACAAGGATGAGGATCACTGGGAATCATTCAGAGTAGAATTTTGCCTCCCATTCCAACCTGTGATCATGGAAAGCCTTCTAGTACCTTTCAATTTTCTTTTTGACTAATATCCATAGCGTCATACTGTGCAACTCAGAAAACACAGAGACACACATGGAAGTTAGTGTTTCATAAGAGTTATTTGTTCTTTGTGCAATAAATAATATTATTTTCAAATATCTTTTATTTTATATAAAAAAAGAAAAGATTAATCTACAATATTTATGGGCAAAACACCTACTATTATGTTTTATTTTAAGCAGATTAGAAAAGACAGTAAGTTTCATTTCCTTTTTTGGAAACTTATCTGCATTTTGAAGTTCCACAAAATTGATCTGTCAAAATTTGGATGATATAACATTTGCAGTGAGTTACCTGTTAGTTATAATACTAACTTCTCCAATTCTCCTTCTCACATTAGTGTTTTTATTATATGAACTTAGATTTAGTTTTAATGTTATGAAAGAGACTTAGGAATTCAATTTATACTCACGGAGCCTGTTGCATCTAGGTACAAGTATGTTATTCTGTGTAAAAGCCACCACAGTGTTCACCAGTCTAAATTACCATTTATAGTAACTACTACATAAGTCACCAGATGACAGCTCTACAATGTATGTTACTGAAACAAAAGGTAGCCACAGAGGAGAGTCTCTATTAAATACTAGAATTCTACCCCAAATATTCTGTGTATTATTGTGATTACTCAACAATGATAAAAAGTATTAATGCAGCATAGTTTAGTGTTTAATGCCTTCCAGTTCTCTATTTATTTTTTTTATTTCAGTTTAATGTGAGGATGCAAACAACTAGGTTACAATATTTGCATATGTTAAGTAGCATCTCTCTTGTAGTTGTGTTGTGCACCCAAAGGGTGTACCAATATTTCTACATTGTGTCCATTAAGTGGAAGCATACCAATCTCCTCCCCTCCTTCCCTTTCCCTCTACCCTCATTCCCCCTCCCCCAAATTGGAATTGAATTGAGCTTTTCTCTTATGTGGGCAAGTAACTAAAATGGAGGAGCCCTTGCCATTGAAGGAAGTGAAAATGGAAAAATAAATAAACAAGAACATACCCAAACCAAACAAAACAATATAAAAAACAATAGCAACAACAAAAAAGAAAAAAAGAAAACTAAGGAAAATAATTGGGAAAAAAAGAAAAAAGAGAAAAAATATATATATATACACATGCACACACACAATCACAATATATTGCATGGATGCCAAGTGGTGCTCTGATGTTAGGAGTCAGAGAACACACAGTTTGTTTTCAGTGTCTCATTTGCGGGCTAGAAGCTACTCTCTGGTTTCAGAGAAAACCTGACCATCCTCCTGACCTACTTGCCCCCACTCAGGGCCTAGTCACTTCGCCAGCACTCAGTCCCCACTAGATCTCTCAGGTGACACATCTTGACCTTTCTAACAGTGACCCTGATAACAAAGTGGTTTTCCATTGCTGAACTCACTGCAAGGATGTCTGCCTGGGCTCAGCAGGTGTGCCACAGCCAGCTGTGCACTAAGACCCCACGGACTGTTTTCTTCCACGTGGCTCTCCAAAAATGGCTGCCTGTCTACACCCAACCCAATGGGAGCTTCACCTTACCCAGCACTAGATCTTGACTGCCTGATGCTGCTCAAGTTCTCTTGCTCATCCATGCCCCTCCAAGGCAGAAGAGGGAGCAGTCCAGTCTTAAAACGAAAACTACAGGACAACTCTTTCCCACCTCCAGTCCTCCACAGGAGGGCTGACCTCTGCCTTTAACCAGGCTCCTGCCCTCTGTGCTGATCCTCCTGAACTCCAGCTCTCCTTGTAGGTTTCTGGAGTCTCCTACTGCCTCACTGCAGCCCTGGAGCAATGTTTCTAGGTAATTTACCCCAGGAGGTGGTAGACAAAATCCCCTGTCCCCTGTCTCACTGAGAGCTGCTGGCAAGTAGATGTCCCTAGTCTGTCACATTTCCAGTTTTCTTTTAGAAATACTTAATTTAGTTCTGTTTGTTTGTTTATTTGTTTTTGCTTTACGTTATGACCTTTCCATATACTCTCACACAGCCATAGCACTATTAATAGCTTTGGATCTGTTAGACTTAGGACTGAAACATAATTTTGCCCCCAGTAATCCTGCAGTCTGATGATAATTTATCATAGCATGAACCTTTGAGGTTCCATTTAATTGTTCGTATCTTGAAGAAGCTATATTTGTCCAACTAATCAAAATTAGACTCTCTCATAGCTCCTTGCCCTTTTCTTGCTTAGCACTGATCATAACCTCTGACAATAAGGAATTGGTGTGATTATTACTATTATATATAAGGCCTTTTATTCTTCATACAAAGGAGGATTGTGTCAATTTTGCCTATCACCATGTCACTGGCACCTGGCACAGTGCCTCCCACACAGAAGGGCCTCATTTAAAGTTTATTCAGTAAATTAATGACTAGTATATATGGATTCTTTTCTTTTTTCCTCATCAAAGGATTCTTCTTAAGAGACCTCACTAACATTTAGGTGCATGTGAGCTCTTTCTCAGGAATATTGACAGGTAAAGTGAGTCACTTCTGTCATTCAAGTTACTGTAAATTCTATGGAAGGCAAACACATGTAGGTATACTTTGATAGTCTACTAGTACAACTTCATAATGAAAATGTTGATTTTGAAAAGTCTTTCCATAGCTGTAAGTTTCCTGGAGGAAGAGTAGAAAAATTAAGGTGCTGGCCAATGTGTTTTTTTCCTGTAACTATATTTTCTGTGATCCATCTGATTTTATATGACTTCCAGTTCCCTCATTAGCATCAAAGGTTACTGCCACAGATACTGGTCTATTGCATTTCTTATGATTCAATTATGAATTTCTTGGCAAGGAAGGCATGAGTCTACAGATTGGAAAGAAAATACAATATGAGCACAATAAATGAATCTCTTCATTTCACTCTAACAGTTTGTACTGGGAGGTGATTTTTATACTCATTCATGTTCTTTTTCTTTTGTAATAACATAACTAATGTAATGAAGCATTGAATTATTCCTTGAAGTGGAATATGAATTATGCCCACGTGTAAAATAGGTCTGGCATGCTACTCTAAATTATTATGAATAGATGTGAAGGCATGCAATTCTACCTGCCTTTGGAAATAAAAAAAGCATTTTATCATGTTCTAAAGTTTCGCGAACATAATGCACCTTCTCTAATTCACTGGCTCTTCATTTTATTATTGTTTTATTGAATAACAAATGCCCTGCTGAAACAAACCTCAAGGATGTTTTGCTGATGGGCTTGGGATCAATATAAACACGTTAAATGTATTGAACACGCTCACTTTTGCCACACCCACTTGTCCTGATTTTTCTGAACATAAAAATAAAACAACCTATGTATTTTCAAAAGAAAATATTATGGACAAAATAGATTTGCATAAATATGCGTGTACAGTCAGGTTCGTCCTCTTTTTATACCGGATTGGATTGTAGCACCATCCTCAACTAAAATCTACCACTTTCAGCAATCTAGTCAAGACAAAGCAGTAACCAAACAATCACATATTACTGAAATAGGATTTTTTAAAAGAAAAAATGATAACGTAATAATAACTTGAAATTTAATAGATTTGGTTTTTCTTCAGTTTAAGATTTTAAAATTTGTTCAGGCTTTTGTTCTCTAGAGTTTATTAAAACCAGCTAAACAAAGCAAAAAATTTCAATTACTGCTATATAGAGCAAATTTAATCTGTCAGTGACTATCAGGCAGCCATCTTAACTTCAACTCAGAAAAAAACCTCTAAAACCTATTTATTCCTATAACTTCAATTCAGAAAACTCAAGAACTACATATTTTTGAGTGCCTATTATTTGCTTAGAAAATGGTAAAGTGATAGGAACTTCTTAAAGGAATTTCTACACAAAATAGAAATCATTGCAGACATTTAGATTAAAAACATTCCATACTTATACTATTCAGCCATTAAAAAAAGATGGACACTTTACATCTTTTACATTTACCTGGATGGAATTAAAATACATTCTTCTTATCACAAGAATGGAAAAAATATCCAATGTACTCCATACTAATAGAAAACCAATATATAAATAATTACATGCTCATATGAACAAAAAACACGAATATAGGCTAGTACGGGGGTAGAGAAAGGCGGGAGGGTGAACGGAGAGGCAAAGGACAGTTGGCAGAAGGAGGGAGGGCATGTGGTGGGATCTTACCTATTATGCACTTGGCCAGGATGTATAACTCCCCCTGGGTGAGGGGCTCTTTTATATCTGGAATTTTACTTTGGAAGGGAGAACAATGTAACCTAAAAATTTGTGCCCCCATATTAATTTGAAATTTAAAAAAACATATCACGTTTATAAAGATTTATTAAAAGTGCATTATTTTAATGAGACAAGAAAACCTAAAGACCCAAACAACATTTTCAAAACCTACAGGAAAAGTCCCATCAATTTGACCGCATGTTCTTGTTTAGCAAACCATTGCGATTGTATGAGTCCTACTTTTTTCTTAACTGGTTTGCCAAAAGCTATAGACTTTTAACTCAGGATGGTGCTATAATCCAGCCTTTCATAAAGATGAAGCTGACTAGAGAGTGTATTTATGCTAACCTTGCCATTTGTCTGGAAGAACAAATTCTTTCTTCCAGTGAAGAAATAATTCGTTAGTGACAGGTTTAGCATAAACACGCTGTAATTAACTAACTAACGAATTCATTAGCTTTATAGGCGATTTATTCTCACACTATAATTCACAACTTGTAAGGGACTTTGTTTCTTTTCCTGTGTATATTCTCAGAATAGTTGGGAATCTTCACTTGAATAACGTAGAACCCTATTGATTTCAATTCTAGTCCAGTGCAAACGCAGTAAACTCATTCTTTTTCAGGATATTCTCAGGATAGTTGGGAATCTTCATTTGAATATCATAGGACCTTACTGATTTTAGTTCTAGTCCAATGCAAATGCAGTAAACTCATTCTTTCTGCTTCCAACTTCGCATTTTATTCAAAGTAAAAGTAGTAAGAGAAATGTATTACATCTACTTCTACCTGGTTTTTCTCCCACTCTTTAATAAAGACAAAATAACAAATACAGATAAAGAAAGTTTTTATTGTGAGTTGTTTCATTAAGAGTATGTTTTTTAAAAAGAATATATTTCATTAGAGTTACATATTAGGAAAATAAACAGGGTTAACTAAAATATTTTAATATGCTGGGCACAGTGGCTCACACCTGTAATCCTAGCACTCTGGGAGGCTGAGGTGGGCTGTGCTTCAGCTCATGAGTTCCAGACCAGCCTGAGCAAAAGCGAGACCTCCTCTCTGAAAATAGCCAGGTGTTGTGGCAGGCGCCTTTAGTCCCAGCTACTTGGCAGGCTGAGGTAAGAATCGCTTAAGCCCAAGAGTTTAAGGTTGCTGTGAGCTACCTGGCCACAGCACTCTACTGAGGGTAACAAACTAAAACTCTGTGTTAAAAAAAAAAAAACTTTGATAAATAATCATGTCACTCAGAACATGATTTCAAAATAATCAGATAATTCTACTGACTAGTTTTAGAAAATTCATTTACTCTTAATATTTATATACCCCTTATTTTAATGACTGCCAGTTCTTTACCTTTTTACACAGAAATTTCACATATATCAGCTCTGTGGTAAACATATCAGATGAAACAAAGGCATGGTAGGATTAAATGAGTTGCCCTAAGATACAGAGCTAAGAAGTGAAAGATGAACCCAGCTTTCCATTTTTGGACCCCAAAGCTCTGTACTCCTTCAAATGCAACATATTTATATCTTCCTTTAATGACAATTAAAGTCAACTTATTCCATTTATCATGTATTTTATCCTGAGAGTTTGGAGACATAGTGTTGGTTTATGGATTGAAAAGTTTTATTATTTTTCAGCATCATGTGTAATGGACAAAATACTTTCTATGAATACTTTCTATGGCCTAGGGCAAAGGTTTCCAACCCTTTCAGCACCAGGCACCAGTTCCATGGAAGATAGATAATTTTTGTATAGATGAGGATGGGGGAATGGTTTCAGGCTAATTCAAGGGCATTGCATTTATTGTGCACTATATTTCCATTATTATTACATTGTAATATATAATTAAATAATTGTTCAACTTACCATAATGGTGGGACTGTCTCCATATGACTTGTTCTAAATAAACTGGTATGATTTTTTCCTACAGAACCAAATTGCAACATTTAATTTTTTGCTCTCGTCATGGCAGTGTTAATTGTAACTAAAAACCCCTTTGTTTCACTCCTATTGTTATGAGTAAATTAAATGATCAAGAAAGCAACAGTGAGATTTAGCAGTTTTTGCATAAACAGCTTATGTTTGAGAACAGTCCTGCCAGAGTTTGTTCCTGGAACAACACACATAATATAAGCATGTGGGGCATCCAGACATCTAGGAATTAATACAGATTTGAAGACAATTTCCTTTTCCATTCTACCTTTTGTCTCTCCTTCCTGCTTTTCTACCTCTCCTTCCTCTGTTACTTTCTTTTTGCCTGCATTTTTTGCCTGAATTCCTTCTCTGAATATTCGGAGAGCCAGGTGTTCAGGAATGCATTTCAAAGGAGCTTTCTACCGCATTTAATTTTGTAGCCTATGGCATTGCCTTCATTTTCTTTCACTTAAAGAGAAGCTACAAGACAATTATACTTGTACAAATAGCTATACATAAACTAGCGAGGTTCTAATCACCTATCACTCTTAGGGGGACCTTTGTTCAGAATCAGAGGACTAGAAAGGCAACCTAAGACAGGCTTTAAATCTGGGCACTGACAAAAATTAACATAAGGGCATTGAACAAGTCATTTATCTCTTCTGGATCAGTTTCCTCAATTATGAAACCCCCGAAGCTGGATGATCTTCAAGTATCCCCTTTCAATTCCTATCCTGAGAGTATGCTTGTTAAACATAGGGACTGACAAGTATAATGTTCGAGTTGGCGAATTTTATAATTTCTTACAGGAATCAAAGAACCACCATAAAGAAAAGTAAAAAGTGCAGACACAGGAGTGCAACAAATTGAAAACTGAGTCCTGTTCTATTCTTAACTAGCTATATGTGGCAATTTAGCATCTCTAGTTATTTCAGACCCTGGTGTCATATTGTTATAGTAAAGACTAAATGAGAAAACATTTGCAGAGCATTTCTCATAGCACCTGGCACATAATAATAAATTAATAAATGCAAGAAATTATCAGGCACCCCCTTTTCATATGCTTTTTCACATTGTGTAATTGCGACATGAATGATTCAATCAAGAAGATTCTTCATTCTTCTTCATATTTACCTTAGGGCAACAGATGATAACTTAGGTAGGAATACTTCCCAGGGTATACCACCATGACAGATTCAGTGGCATAAATTCTCTAAAGACCTCTGCTAACAGCCTCTCTATTGCCAGAATGCGAGATATCAAGCCAAACAGTATGTGGGAGGCTAATGAATAAGTTACCACAAATATTGGCATGAGCAAGACACTTGATTCATTAACGTGACTTCCTAGCTCTTGACAAGTTAATTGCAATGACACTTTAGAATAACTTCTGGCTCTAAGTAGCAAGTATTTTGTAGAATATGTAGAATTTTTCAAATGCACCTACAATATATATAATATACTGTGATAGGCCTGCTTGGCTACGGAGGCACTATATTGCCAACTCATCTATTTTGGCTTTATTTTTTCAGTTGCTTCTCTATGCAGATGGTTTTAATTTGGACCAAAATATTTTAGTAATTTAAAATGAGATTTTAAAACTCTAGGAAACTTATGTACAATAACAAGTAGGGCAATAACAACTAATTTGCTTCAGAACCCCAATACCAGCAGATGGTGGGAAAAATTAACTTTGAATAGAAAATAGTAGCGATTATATAATCATGAATCAGTTAGGCAGTAACCTTAAAGACTGAGGTGATATGCCAAAAGGAATTTGTATAACTTTCATTCTTTTACTTATGGGACAGATGAGTCAAAAATCTTGAAAACATTTAAAAATTATAACAATCTATTTTATTACCATATATTATTACTTATAAAAAAAAAGATGATTGATGGAACGAACAAGAATTTAACTTCTGGGGCCAGGCATGGTGGCTTATACCTGTAACTCTAGCACGCTGGGAGGCCAAGGCAAGTGGAGGCAGGTGGATAGCTTGAGCTCAGGAGTTCAAGACCAGCCTGAGCAAGAGTGAGATCCCATCTCTAAAAATAGCTGGGCATGGGGTGGCACCTGTGACTCAAGGGGTAGGGCACTGACTCCGTATACTGAGGGTGATAGGTTCAAACCCAGCCCCAGCTAAACTGCAATGACAACAATGAAAAATAACTGGGTGTTGAGGCAGGCACCTGTAATCCCAGCTACTTGGGAGGCTGTGGCAAAAGAATCGCCCAAGCCCAGGAGTTGGTGGTTGCTGTGAGCTTTGACACTACAACACTCTACAGAGGGCAATAAAGTGAGACTCTTTCTCTAAAAAATAAAAAATAAAAATAGCCAGGCATTGTGGCAGGCTCTTACAGTCTAAGCTACTTGGGAGGCTGAGGCAAGAGAATTGCTGAAGCCCAAGAGTTTGAGGATGCTGTGAGCAGTGATGGAACAACACTCTACTGAGGGTAACAAAGTAAGACTATGTCTCAAAAAATACCAAAACATGTAACTCTGGATGGGTATGGTAGCTTATGCCTGTAATCCTAGCACTCTGGGAGGATGAGAAGGGTGGATTGATTGAGTTCAAGAATTTGAGACCAGCCTGAGCAAGAGCCAGATCCCATTTACTTGGGAGACTGAGGCAAGAATATGATCTGAGCCCAAGAGTTTGAGGTTGCCGTGAACGATGATGATGCCATGGCACTTGGCTGAAGGCAACAAAGTGAGACTCTGTGTAAAATGGGTGGAGGGGGCTTTGCTTTATTCACTAGTATATCCCAAGTGTCTATAACATTGCCAAATACATAGTAGGCATTAAACAAATGCACTAAATAAATGAACATACTTTTATGAACACATATTTACCAAATACTATCTTCCTAAATGCATTTTTAATCCCCAAAGTGTTATTTGAAAATCTTAACCTTGCCAATTACTAAGAAAAACAGCTCAACCTCTTTGAACCTCACAATTTCTTTTTCTGTAAAATGCATATCTGTTAAAACAAAGTGAAACTAATTTAGCAAAATACCTGAAATATAGTATGTAGTCATTCAATATTGGTAAATTTTGTTTCACAACCACAGGACTTGCATTTTAAAAAGTATGGTCCTGAAAAATTGTTATTTATAAAATAAGCAAATAATGGTTCCTTGTGACCGTTTTGAAAATGTAACAATAGAAGTGGCAGCATTGCCTGATTTACTACTTAAACAAGAACAAATGTTCATGTTGATGCATATATTTTTCTTAACCAAATGCATAATTTTCACAACCATATGCGTGTTGGAAAAGTAAAGCATTATTTAAATGCTGATTCTGTGATCTTATTAAATATAGAGTCCCCCAAAGAGAGGAAAGAATAAAATACTTGTTAGCCTATTTCCCTTCATAATTTAGAAGGTCTGTGAAATCACCTGGGAGGCTGAGCACACCAAACCTTGGCAGTGATTTGCACCGAATACATTTTCCTTACAAATCTCCTAACTAAACAGAAGTTTCCAATGAGACATGAATACATTTAATCAGTGCAACTGTTCAATGTATTTAGTCACTAATATTGAAAAATTATGCACAGTCAGATGTGATGGAACCGATTTTGAACGTTCAGAGAAACTCATAACACATCTAAATACCATAATAAGCTTATTATATGTGGAGCTGTCAGAAAACCTTACAGTCAGTCGCCTCCCTCTTAAATAATCACATGGTTGTCCTGCAAGATATTTAAGACTTTGACCAAATTAGAGATATGACATATATTTAGTCAATCACCATTACTGCACCTCCCTGGAGAACGTAAATAAGAGAACTCAAGTTGTCGTCTGGCTATTGGTAAATGGAGAGGGTGGGACTGATAAAAAGACTTTAATAAATTGTTATTAGAAATATGGTTTATACAAGAACCACTTTTCTCAAAATGCATTATCTTAACATCCACTGGGGAGAAAGTCATCAAAGAGGAAATATGCTGTATAATTTTATGTTATCAAGAACGACATTTTTTTTTAAACTGGGGCAATACATCATCTTCACTAGTAAGAGATGATTAAAAGAATGGTCTCAGTTTTGGGAGGGTTGCCTTTAAAGATTGGACTGGTGGCCTATTAAAGTGCTAAAAATAAGAACCAAATTGAACATTAAATAATGAAGTCTTTCATCTTTGAGAAAAGTTTATATCTTTTTCATGCCATATAACCTGAAAGCATGACTCATTCACAGTTATAATTTCCTTTGAAAAACTTTCTAACACACACAGTATTAGAGATGAAGTACAATGGTCCTCCATAACACCACCACCCAGATTCAATAATTACTAAGATCTTGCAACACTTGATCAGTCTAACTCTTTCTCTTTCCCGTTCTCTTTGTTGAATTATTCTAAATTATTTCATATCACTTCAGTATGCATTTCTAAAATTATGGGTATAGTATTATAAAACTATGATGCAATCACCACACCTAACAATTTTTTTTTGAGACAGTCTCACTATGTTGCCCTCAGTAGAGAGCAGTGGTGTCACAGCTCACAGCAACCTGAAACTCTTGGGCTTAAGAAATTCTCTTGCCTCAGCCTCTCAAGTAGCTGGGACTACAGGTGCCCACCACCATGCCTGGCTATTTTTTGGTTGTAGTTGTCATTGTTGTTTGGTAGGTCCCAGCTGGATTTGAATCCGCCAGCTCCAGTGTATGTGGCTGGCACCCTACCCACTGAGCTATAAGCGCCAAGCCACACACCTAACAATGTTAAGAATAATTTCTTGGTACTATCTAATATCCTACTTCATATTTAACTTTTCCCAATGGTCTTAGAACTACCTTATTTTTTTCCTTTTAAAATTTGCTTTAACTTTGGATCAAATCATACAGCACCATATTGACATTTTAACAAAATTGCCCACAGTCGGTCTGTATTACAAAATGAGTCTGTGATAGGAAACTGTCTCTACTGCACTCGAGTAAGTGGAATAATCGTGACTACCTACATGTGAAATGATATTTCAGTGAGCTATGAAAACAGGTGTTGCTGTTATGAAACATCTGTTCTTTCACAAATGGGTTCTATTTTCCAAATTTTCAGCAATCGATACAACATAGATTTTTTTAATAATTCAAATTAGTTCTCCAACTTGAAAAACATGGATGAAAATATTCAATCACTCAAGGAGTTCTGAATTATTCAACTTGGGAAATTACGGTATTTTGCAGGATGGTCATAATAAAATGTGTGTATTTGTGGCATCTTTCTTTTATTCTTCCCTCCCAATACACAAACACATGTATACACACACGAACACACACGTGTGCACACACACTTAGGATTCATGAGCAACAACAAGATTTGAGGATTTGTGTTGGTTTGAACTTCCTGACAGGTTTTATTTTTTAAATGGAGTTGTAGAGGAGGTATACTGGGAGGATAAATCGCAGAATTCTCCACAAATCTAGTTAGAAAAAAATTTTAAGTGAAGATAGATTATATGTCATTGGTGGTCCTGGGTGGCAGCTTAAATCGCACTGAGGAGAGTTATAAAGTAGGTATATTTGTTTCTCTAAATTGACACGATCTGATATAAAATTCATACAACTGGTGGAAGAAACAGGGCACTTTCAAAGTTATCAGACTGAAGTGCTGTTTTTTTTCTTATAAATACATAAAATGGTAGAAGGGAAAACAAAACAGTAAACAGATTCTAGCTGAGAATGAAATCACTACAGTGGAGGTCAATCTCGATAGCCACCACACTGGCCACTACTTCTTATACTTCAATTTTCTGTAAAGTAGTCTTGGTGTAAGACTTTAAAAACCAAAAAAAAAAAAAAAAAAAACAATGAATAATTTTGTTTTAATGTTTGGGGGTGAGTTTGTGCAATCTCCTGACTCTTTCAGAATGCGACATGTGGCTTGGCACCCGTAGCACAGTGGTTTCAGCGCCGGTCACATACACCGAGGCTGGTGGGTTCGAACCCAGCCCAGGCCAGCTGAACAAGCACAACAACAACAACAAAAAAAAATTAGCCGGGCGTTGTGGTGGGTGCCTGTTCATGTTTATTTCTACCGAGGGTGACATAATCTCTGTCTCAAAAAAAAAAAAAAGAATGCAATATTTATTTAGGATTCATTTAAGGGAGTAGAAAAAGGAGAGGGTACAGAATCCATGCACATGAATTTGTGGAATGTGTCAGCTGTGTTATGAGAAATTCAAGTTAAAAGAACTTTCAAATCAAGAGGCTTTCTCAAGTCAATAATATGTTTTATGTTTATGTAGCACTAACAAGTAGAATCTAATTAGAGCCAAGCTCAGGTATTTAGAAGAATGTTTCACCATAGATGTGGTCCCACCAATTACCCTCCCTTCACCCATCCTCCCCCCTCCCCACCCCTCCCTTTCCCCTTTCTCCAAATTCTTGGGCTATAATTGGGTTATAGCTTTCATATGAAAGCTGTAAATTAGTTTCATAGTAGGGCTGAGTACACTGGATACTTTTTCTTCCATTTGGGCCTCAGTGTTTTCATCCTTGACATTAAGAAGTTACAACAGAGGACCTCAATCGCTTCTTGTTCTGAAATTCTGTGATTCAGGTTTACTTCACAAATGTTTGGCATTATTCGATGCTACTTTACTTTAGAGCATGTGAAACTTATTAGATGTAGAATATAAATGTCTTCTCACAATAACTAAGAAAATGCCATGAAGGCTATGTTAACTAGTTTGATGGAAATATTTCAAATTGTATATAAAACCGGCACATTGTAGCCCATGACTGCATTAATGTACACAGCTATGATTTAATAAAAAAAAATTAGAAGTAGGTTTCAAAGCAGTGTTTTTCAACCTTTTTTATCTCACAGCACACTTGCACCTATAGTCAAACTTTTGTGGCACACTTAAATTATGTTGATCAACCTTTTCTAGCCTATGATTTGTAGAGATTGACAAGGATTACTTTTGTGATAAAAACTAATACAAATAAAGACTTATAAGCAAAAAAGAATTATGTTGATCAAAAGAAAAAGTTTAAAAAAAAGAATACACCTACTGTGCTTTGAATTCCTTTCAAAAATAATTTAATCAATGATTAAAAATGTTTGTGGCGCACCTAAGATCCTCTCACCACACACTGGCCTGTGTGCCACGGCACACCAGTTGAAAATCACTGCTCTAAAGTAAAGTAGTATCGAATAATGCCAAACATGTGTGAAGTAAACCTGAATCACAGAATTTCAGAACAAGAAGAGATTGAGGTCCTCTGTTGCAACTTCTTAATGTCAAGGATGAAAACACTGAGGCCCAAAACGTTTAAGTGACTTAACGTCAGTAGTCACACATCAACTAAGTGATAGAGTCAGAACTAGAACGCACATCTCCTACCGCCGAGCCTAATGTCTTTTCTACCACACATACTGAGTGTCTGGGATGTTGAATGATACTAGAATAAATTACATGTTATATAAATTTTTAATTGTGCAAAGCTATTAATTTTGATTTGTTCTCCAATTTCTGTATTCATAACATATGTGAATTTCCTATTATTTGTTATTTATAGATGTTGTTGAATTTTTGTGAGTTATATACAGTTTATGGTAATAAGTTATAAACCAAGAGCGGAAGTTGCTCTTTTTTTCAGGTGGGATGGCAAAACCACAAACAGACGGACCCGTCAACTCCCAAGTGGCTTTTTGTTTCCCTCCCTTTCATATAGGAGATTCTGAAGCTGTGAAACGAAGAGCTGGCGGAGAGATGAGGAGTTAAGAGTTCATTCGGCTGTCCAGATGTATCCAAGTACCCCGTTATTTGGCAATAAATACATCTGGGCAACTGATTGAACTTTTCGCTTTTCATGGGTCAACAGGAACCTCTACAACCAGAAGGCCTGCTGTTTAGCCAAAAGTCTGTGATCTCTTAACCTAAGGAGATGGGAAGTGGGGTTGCCATGTGGGAAGTGAGGAGATACCATTGTAAATGTAAGTGGGCGTGCACTTGAGTCTGCAGCTAAATTGATTTTTAAAGATAAAGAGGATTTTTTTTTCTGTAGCTTGAATCATTATAATCAAACTAACGGAAAATTTTGAACTGCTCTCATGATGGATACTTGTCATGTGCATTAACTCACCAATATGAAGTAATTATTCTATATTGTGTGATTGAGGGTAGCTAGCACATGCTAGCCAATGTAATATGTGTATTCTATTTTAAAAATATCCAACCTCAAACTGTGGTTATGTGCATAGGTCCATCTAATGTATTTCCCTCAGTCACCCTTTGTCCCGTTATATGATTTCATTTTATTCATAGCAATTATCAATATCTGAAATTATGCTACCTGTCTGTTGAAATGTTTGTTGTCTGTATCTCTTGCTAGAATGTAAGCTCCATGAGAGCAGGGACCTTGTCTACCTTGGTCACTATTATATGTCCAACATCTTACATAGTGCCCAGCACATAATAAGCAATCAATAAATATTGGAATACATAAAGTACTATTATATAGTTTTTCGTTCTGCAAATCAGTTGGACTTGGTCTCCAACACAGAGACTTAGCTTCTGGTGCACTCCCTTAGCTCTGCTCTTGAAAAGCCTTCACTTTATTAAGCTATGTGGATACTTATGCCCAGATAATTCTGGTGTAGTTCTACTACCACCTATAGAGAAAGCAACTTCAAGATTCTGGGCACACTGCCCACTAAGCCAGATTCTTCCAATGTCTTTTACTACTATCCTGGAGTGGTTTGCAGTAGCTTCAAGAACTCCATCAATTTGGAAGCTGTTTGTTTTTTTTAAATACTCTTTTAGGTCAATGGAACAGGTCTAGTTGTGAGAAACATGATTTTGTATCCTGTAGACGTTAACTGTCTTGTTAATTCTCACTAACTTTAACAGTGCTCACTGTCATGAAATACTTAAAACACAAACAAAAGCATTTAGTGAATCCAAATGAGGAGAGGATATTTCCTTTTAGTTCCAATTACAGGAGGAACAGTTAAATTTGTTTAAACAACCACTTATATTATCGTGAGGGGGAGGGGAGGTGGAAGGGAAGGGAATGAAACAAATGACACGAGGTCTGCATTCAAACAGAATAATCACCTTTTTACAAGATCTAGTGAAATGTCTAGGAGAGACCCAGAGTGCTATCTGGTTAATGCTCCCCTGCCCTTTAATTTCTAAAGTGTTTCAGTTGGGAGAAGAAACTGTAAAACTCACCCAATTGTATATACCTGCATCTTTACAACTGTTAGATTTTTCTAAGGCACTGTAGGGAGAAATGTGCAGTTCTATGCCTGAAGCATCGCCTCTTGGGGCAAGCCAAGCTAAAATGCAACAAGTTCCAGCATTGCAATATCCTGCGGTAGAGATGCTTGACATAGTAAGGAACTAATCATTGCCGCTGCAATCTATTAGCTTGAGGCTTTTTGCCTAATGTGAAATAACGTTTTCTGACACAGTAGACTGCTAAACAGTGGAAGGTTATGAAATCACTTCTCCTGAAGTTTGCTCTAAAGAACATAAATTGGGTGCCGCCTGTGGCTCAGTGGGTAGGGCACCGGCCCCACATACTGAGGGTGGTGGGTACAAACCTGGCCCCAGCCAAAACTGCAACAACAACAAGAAAAATAGCCAGACGTTGTGGCGGGCATCTGTGGTCCTAGCTACTTGGGAGGCTGAGGCAAGAGAATCGCCTAAGCCCAAGAGCTGGAAGTTGCTGTGAGCTGTGACGCCATAGCACTCTACCCAGGGTGATAGAGTGAGACTCTGCCTCTAAAAATAAATAAAGAAAGAAAGAATATAAATTATCAGATGACCCAAGTTGGGCCAGTGAAATGCAGTCCTGGGTTTTGCTAGATCTCTCAGGAAAAGTGAGAACTGCTAACCTATAAAAGGTAGAAGTTTGGCAGGATCAGAGGTCAGTATGGGGGAAATGCCTGTTTGAGAATGGAGCCTGCACAGAGGATTCCAGAACTGGGACACATAGCTGGCTTCTTAATGTTATGTTTGAGTATATGACACCATTTGTAACTCAATTCACACACATAGCCCCTACATACACACTTCACAGTTCTATAAGTCAATAAAGTTTTTCTGTCTTGCTAAAAAAAAAAGGTATATTAATTATCAAGCTTCTTAAAGTGACTTAAATATAGACTTTTCAGAAGGCAAGAGACTGTATTACTTCATCAGTCCTAATTTGTCAGACCTAGGACTTATGTGAGTTCAGAATTGTAGAATACATGAAGACCTCACAATTGAAGACAGGAGGTTAGTTTAATTTATTTAACTTCACAAACTGGACCTTACACATATGAAGAACTTGTGTTTACTGAAGAGAGAGCACTCTGTAATTTCATTGATGATGATAACTGTAAAACTTTCTATCAACATCATAAATATTACATGATTTGACTATAATTGGCAAAGGTAAGTGTTTAGTGTGACGAATGATTTATTAGAAAATTTCTAGAGTACATTTGAAATCAAAAGGATGATTCCTACAATATTCATCAGATAATTTTTGAAATAAAAGTGTCCACTCCAAGTTGTAAATCTGTGCTGCATTAATATAGTCTTTCCAGGATTAACTTGAACATTTCTAAGTTATTTTTGATCTATCCATCTGCTGAAAGCTCAATGAGTATGATAACTTGAAGAATAATTTTCTGAGTCATGAGTCCATATTTTCTGAACAGTGAAAGCTACAAAAACCAAACCACTGGGTGTGTATGTGTGTGTGTATGTGTGTGTATACTTCTTCGATTCTCAAATGCTTTATCACGAAAACTCAAGATAAGAATGATCTCAGTAGACTATATATGCCACTACTAAAAACCAAAACCGAAACATGCAGGCCAGGTGGGGTAGTCACGCCTATAATCCTAGCACTTTGAGAGGCCAATGCAGGAGAACTAATTGAGACCAGGAGTTAGAGACTAGCCTGAGCAAGAGCAAGACTCCATCCCTACAAAAAATAGAAAAATTAGCTGGACGTTGTGGCAGGTGCCTGTGATCACCATTACGTGGGAGGCTGAGTTAGGAAGATGGCTTGAGCCCAGGAGTTTGAGGTTGGTTTGAGCTATGATGATGCTGCTGTGCTCTAGCCTGTGTTACAGCGTGAGACCCTGTCTCAAGAAACAAAATAAAGCAAAACTAAATACATTCCACATTAGATTTAGTCTCTTTGGCATTAACAGAAAATCTGCTGCATCATAATGATGAGCTCATGGAATTTCCAGAAATCTAGTGTAAACTGTTGTCTTTTCATAGGTTAATCTATACCTCCCCATTTTTGTTAGAACCCTCGGTAGAAATGCTGGCATTTTCTTTTTAAATTCATCAGTATTGGGTTTGACCAGGTATAGGAAAGAAAGAATAAAAAACAGTTTTCCACTTGGGAGGGTGGAAAAGGTAATGGTAAAAATGAGTTATGAATGGTTAGATTGGGAGCAAGTGAGGAAATGTCCAGGGTTTTTAGTAAAGTTGTAAACTTTTAGCCGCTCCAAACAGAATTTGGACAAAACCACAACTCCTCCTTTATCTTGGGTTTGAAGGATCCTCCCACCTCCGCCTCCCAGAGTGTTAGAAGGTTTTGACTTCACACCTTAAATCTTTTCCTTTTGCTTCCATCAGCCAATTACTTCGTACCTAGCACTTGGCTAAAGAATGTGGAAATTACATGGAAAATATATATAGAAGTATATACAGAGGGTGCCAAAAAAATGTATACACATTTTAAGGAGAAAAACTGTGTTGAAGTCATGTTTGACCTCTGCAATTACAAGAGGCGCTCAAATGTGACTTGTATTCACCTTTTGTTATTGGTATTATTGAGAATTACAACTTTAACAATTAAACATTGTTAGTTATCTTGTGAGTTATTTTTTATTTTATAAAACACAAATCTTGGCTCAGCACCTGTGGCTCAAGTGGCTAAGGTGCCAGCCACATCCACCTAAGGTGGCAGGTTCGAATCCAGCCCCAGCCTCCCAAACAATAATGATGGCTGCAACCAAAAAATAGCCAGGCGTTGTGGCAGGCGCCTGTGGTCCCAGCTACTTGGGAAGGTGAGGCAGGAGACTCGCTTGAGCCCTGGAGTTGGAGGTTGCTGTGAGCTGTGATGCCACAGCACTCTACCCAGGGGGACTTCTTGAGGCTCTGTCTCAAAAAAAAAACCCACAAATCTTCCCAAATTTAAAACACTTGAATCCATAGGTATTTTTTATGTGTGTTCACACAAGCTTGAGAGTCCCATTGCAAAAAAAAAAAAAAAAAAGAAAAAGAAAAAGAAAAAGAAAATCAGTGGAGTTCGAAAGACAGGTAGTTTTTTAGTCTTTTACTAATAGACCTTATCCAATGCTTTAGAACTTTTGCATTCTTTCCCCTTTTGTAGACTTACTCATAGAACATGCCTTATAAAATGTTATCATGACCTTGCCATTTGAGAAAACATATAATACAGCATAGTTTACTTTACCTAATTTATATAATTTATTCCTATCATGTCAGATTCTTAACCTTATACTGCCAGTTCAAGGGCATTTTCTATTATGTTTGGTTAACATTAAAAGAATGCCAATTTTTTTGCCAGGCTTGGTGACCCACACTTATAATCCTAACAGTCTGGGAGGCTGAGGTAGGAAGATCATTCAAACCCAAGAGTTTGAAGTTCCTATGAGCTAGGCTAATGCCAGGGCACTCTAGCCTGGGCAACAGCTAGACATGGGTGGTGGTGCTCACCTGTAGTCTCAGCTACTTGGGAAGCTGAGGCAGAACCTTTGCTTATGCCCAGGAATTCCAGGCTGCAGTGAGCTATAATGTGGCCACTACACTGTAGCCCAGGTAACAGAGTAAGATTCTGTCTCAAAAATAAATAAATAATTAAGTAACAAATTTTTAAAAATAATATAAATGAGTAAAAAAATGCAAATTTTAACAGCACTGGAAGGCATGACTGTGCCTGAGGGTATTTTGATTAATAAATCTACATACATAATGTATTTTTAGGATTATTACTTATTCCTCTCAATAAAATTGGAACCTAGCAAATAAATATTTGCTGTTTAAACTTTCTGTTTATATTTCCCAGGAAAACATACATGTACAAATCATAACAAAGTCGATTGTTTTGAAAGGAATAGGTAATGATATTTGAAATAACAAAAATGGAATCATACCATGGCTCACAACGTGGATAATAGAAAATTTAATGACATGATCATCATATCAAATGATGGCATATACACTTTCCATTGGTTTGTTAAAAATCTATTGTAGCACGCCATATTTTACTCCCTCTTTGCACCTTTTAAATTATACTTCCATTTGGCTACATGGAAAACAAATATTGGAAACCGTTTTAATACTTTTCTTGTAGCATCAGGAAAAGGGACGGGACAGACTTTGATATTCATCGAGGGCTAAGTAGCAGGATAGGACCTTACTATTATTTTCTGTCATACATCCGGACCTCCTCCCAAAAGTGAATTTACACATTGTCTGGCAGGATTTTTATGCCACAGAAATGGGCTAATGGTCTGGCTGATATTACTCTCTCTCACAAAATATTTTGCGTTAATAGCTACTAGGAGTCCATATTTTATGTACTTCTGTACTAAGGCGAAGATTTTGAGATAGTTTTTTTATGGAAGTAGAACTGATAGAACTGACAAGTGAGGGTTGAGGGGCAAAGAGGAGAGAAAACACTAAATTTGTATTCTAAAAGTGACCGGAAGAATGGTGTTATTAAGTCAGTTGGAAAACAGAGGGAGGTACAATTTTTTTGGAGTGAAATTTATTTGCAAATTTCTGGAAGAAGCTAGAAAACACTAGAGAAAGATTATCAAGATAGATTTATATTATCATATTCCTTGAGAATAGTTACAAACTAGGCAAAACCCATGATCTTTTGATGTTATTCCATGTTCTCAAGCTGGTCAATTCTCTATCTCCCTCACTTTCTGTTTTTCTCTTATACTCACGTACATATCACTAAATTCTTCTCATTGACAGTCCAGTGCATGTGACAGATCCCGGCTCTTGTAATAGATTTATAATCCTAGAAAAAAAAAAAACAGTTAGATGTTTGGTGTGGAAAGAGTATAATCAAAATCCTAAACAGAAAATATAGAAAAGGCGAGATGGAAAACAAAGAAATTTGCCCAGTTAGGAATCTGCCAGCAGAAAAACCTAAGGGTCTCTATGTTAGTCGCTACAATTCACAATGACTATTTTTTTCAGTGTCCCTCTAAAGATTAATAGTGGCATATGCCAGTATGTAAATATATTATTTCCACAAGGAGAGCAGCAAAGATTCTCAGAAAATTTGCCTCCAATCTTCGTTTGGCCACCACTTTAATATACTGAATATAGTGAACGGTAAAGGATGAAGAATACACTATGCAAATATTTGTTGGGTTTTATGATGCAACAAATAATTTAGTCTGCAGAAATAAAAGGTATCCATTCGGAAATTCTTTGCTAAGTCGTTTGGAATTCATGTTTTCTTCCCAGTGCTTTAGAAGATATATTGTTACCTCTTAATCCACAAAAGAAACTAAAGATTTTGTTTCGATCATCTAGTACAATTGACCTTTCATTTGCAATATCAGTATTATTTCAAGCGCTCTGACTGTACACAGTATCTATTGGTTACTAACTGGTTTGTACACAAAGAGGTGGCTGGATTTAATACACACATATTAAACTCGATCATTTCATTTATTTCTGTATAACTTGTTGCTGCCCTCTGGAGAAAATTGTTGATTAATGTGAAAGTGCAATGGGGACTGCTTCACTTTAAAGAAGAAAACTGGAAATTTTGTATAAATACATTCACTTTACAAAAATGCTTAAAACATGTTTTTGTTTTCCATGTTACTGTGAGATTAAACCTTTTTATTTTAGAAATACTACTTTTTAGATTGCATATTTTCTCTCAACAGTTTGCAAATTAAGCAGAATATACAGTAGAACCTCCATTGTTGACCACCTTCCTTCATTGGCCATCTCCTAAAGTTGATCTAATTTTCATAGACTAGACATGCACGACATATATCAGTACAATAGGACTAGTTTCTTATTGACCACCTGCATATGTTGACCAGTTTGTTACGGTCTCTTGAGTAGTCCACTTACAGAGGTTCTACTGTATTTTTTTTTAATAAAAACGTTGATTTGAAGCCATGTATACTCTAATGGGGAAAAATTTACCATATCAGTAAGGCATATACAAGAAACTTTAGTAAAACTCTGATGTCTGTGCATTGGTAAATATATGAAAAATCTGCTCTCTTTATGTTTTATCACATACACAATATAACATGCTTCCCTGTTTGCTAAATTAAATATTGACAATTTCTTGTATCCAAATAAGCATGTATTTGTTTAATTCATTGTTATGCAAGTTACCTGAACTTTCAACTAATTTTGTTTTTCTTTTTTTTTTTTCTCTCCCCAGAAAAGATGAATCCGGTCTGTTAGTTTCCTCTTCTCAATTTTAATCTTTGGTTGCTTAAGACTGAAGCAATCATGGTGAACCTGCGGAACGCGGTGCGCTCGTTCCTGTAAGGATATTATTACTTTTTACTTTAATATTAATAAAAATACAACTTAGCACAACTTGCTTAAAGATGTTAAAAATGCTTCCATATGACCACTCAACTATATTTGCCTCAATCTGTATAAATTACTTGCATTCCGAAAGACTCATCTTATGGGTGTTTGCTATTCAAAAATAATAATTGGGGAAAATAATAATTTGAACTCCAATTAAACACTACCACTAATGTACTCAAACAAATAATATGATGATAACTGTCAATACAAAAATCCCAATACTCGTGGTTTCTTTCCCCATGGGTGAAACTTAGACAGTTATTTCCTTTTCCTTTCTGCATAAACTGAAGAATCAAGAGAATAAAATGCCTCTGGATTAATAAAGAATCATTGAGTAGCAGAAGAGAAGTCAGAGGTGAACAAATAAAAATTGCAAGATGGAGCTGGACAGAAAAACACAATGCCATCCTTGGAAGCCTTGACATAATGATCTAGTAGTTGAAGTCAATAGAATACAACAAAAAAGGGATAGATAGAGAACCAGATTCAAGTATCAAGCAATCCTAAATTTGATCTAATCCAGGTATGTCTTCTTTCTTGCATAGTAAAATGCTGGAGTAGTTTCCTCCCACCCTACTCTTCGAGGAAGAGGACATAGAAAAAGAGATCCAAAGCTGTGTAAATTCTGATCAGTACAGTTGGGAAACCCTGAATTTCCTTGCTCCTATGTAGCCTCCTCCATGATTCTGGACAAAAAGCTCACCCAGGGAAAGTTTACAGTGTAGTGGAGAAAGAAAGTACATTAGCATAGGATCCTCTGCAGTGTGTACCACTGTAGTCCATCTTGGATGTCATTGTTGTGATGATAGTCTCAAGTGTGCATGACTCCAAGAGAACTAGAGCAGACAACAGGGAATGGAAAAAGTGAAAGACAATGATAAAGAAAGGGGAAAAAAGAGCCAGGTATAAGAAAATGAAAGGACAAACGTTCTTACTCCATGAGCCTGTGCCCTCTCCACAGATAGCCATTGGTCCATGTACTAAAATGTAGGGCTGCCTTAAAGGGCACCAAATTACTCCACTATGGAATTTAGGAATTCATATACATTTTATTGATTTTATGGAAAGAAACAACCCTCTTGTAACGATGACCCTTATCATATGTTATGCAAAAACTCAGATTTAAAATGTATTAAGACTTTTAAACTAAATTATCACTTTGTTTATCTACCAAGAGTGCAAAACTATATTTTCATTAAAAAATGAATAGCAATAGTAAATTATTTGCATTATTCAGAGAGACATTATGACTTGAATGCATACTTTATGAGATTCCTGTGGGCTTAATAACAATTGAAGTAAGCTTTAAGAGCAAGACCTAAATTATTCCTCTTTTGTAAAAGAACTTTTCATATTTCACTGAGCATATAAGTATTAAAAATTAGTTTAATTATAGTAGAGCTAATTTTTTTTTTTTGAGACAGAGTCTTACTTTGTTGCCCAGGCTAGAATGCCATGGCTTTAGTCTAATTCATAGCAGCCTCAAATTCCTGGTTTCCAGTGATCTTCCTGCCTCAGCCTCTCAAGTAACTGGGACTACAGGTGCCCACCATAACACCTGGCTAATTTTTTCTTTTTCTTTCTTTCTTTATTATTTTTTTAAAACTTTTTTTTTTTAATTTATTTTCTTTTTGCAGTTTTTGGCCGGGGCTGGATTTGAACCTGCCACCTCCGGCATATGGGACCTGCATCCTACCTTTTTCTGAGCCACAGGTGCTGCCCCTCTTTCTTTATTATTTTTGTAGACACAGGGTCTCACTCTTGCTCAGACTGGTCTTGAACTCCTGAGCTCCAGTGATCCTCCCACCTCAACCTCCCAGAGTGTTAGGATTATATGCCTGAGCCACCATGTTTGGCCAATATAGCCAGTTCTTGATTCCAAATCTGTGGAAAACAGGATTGAATTTCAATAAAATAATAAAACCTTGCCCATAAGTATTGCTCAATAAGAATTTATGAAATGCAACTTAATTGAAACCAGGAAACTGAAGTAAATATTCTTTTAAGATCTATCCTAGAACTATAACTTCACTTTATAATTCATAACAGATATCTTTAGATTCAACAAGACCCCTAGTAGTTCGATGTTTGCTTCATGGACTCCTTAATCAAAAAACCAGGAAAAAAAAACAACAAACAATGTAACCTAATTGTATGCATCCTTATATTAATCTGAAATTAAAAAAAAATTTTCTGACTGGGCAAGATAATTACTTGAATTGTTTTTTTTTCTGCCCCCAAATTCTAAGGTACTCAAATTATAAAAATTCATAACTGGAAATAGTTTTATATGTAGGTCTTTGTTATGTGCAATTTTATCCTGCACCCCTTTGTCATATATCACATATGAAAGAATTTAAGTCTTTTCACAATTTACTGAGAAAATTTGAGGCTGGACTGCACATTCTACTTGGGTCATAAGAGTACATATATACAGTATTTGTGATTCGGCAATCAACAACTGAAGACATGGCTTATTGAGATAAAATTTGGGGGTGTCTACTTGAGATGATCAACAGCTAATTTAAACCAGAAACATCTTTTTCTAATGACAGAGGACAAGGTTTTCATTAGCTGGCCAAAAAAAAAAAAAAAAAAAACCCTAGAAAAGACTGTGTGCTTAAAATTACTTTCTGAGCCCAGTTCTGCTTATACTTAAATAAAATTGGAACCCAACCTCTTGGAAAATTTTGAAGCACATAAATTGGGATATAGCAGTCATAAAATACTTCTGTTTAACTTTGAAGGCTGAAAGAAGATAAGGTCCAACATTTACTGAAGGCCAAATATGACACAGGTACTGTTTTCAGGACTTCACATGTATCCTTTAATTTTCAAAACAACCATGAGGTAGAAATCATCCTTGCACAGATGAGGAAACTGATATTCTGATAGGCTGAGTCAAACCATCATTGAAATCATGTATCCAATACATTGGCCACCTGTCAAGTACAACAAATACAGTGAGAGTGATCGAAATTGAGAAAAAAATAACTTGTTTCCACTTATTTGGTCCTGTATTTCAGTAAGTTCTACTAATATTAATCACAGATTAATAACAATATAGACTTTGGAATCACAATATTTGTACTTATTTTTTATCTTACAGGAAATGAATATATTAGAAAGAATTTACTGATTAGTTCTCATTATTTGATAAAAATTACTGTGTCTTCACTCTCCATGTTGCTTAGAATATCAGGTACCTTTGACTAATAATGAAGTTATTTTAAACCAAATTTCGGAGGTATAGGTTTATACCCATGTGGTATGAGAAAGTCAGTATATTTCCATGATTTCTTTATTGTCTTTAAAGACATGGAAGCATATTAATAAGATATTAAGAGAAATCAAAAGTGGCCAGGCACAGTGGCTCAAAGCTATAATCTTAGCACTCTGGGAGGTTTAGGAGGGTGAAATGCTTGAGTTCAGGAGTTCTGGACCACCCTAATCAAGAGACAGACCCCCATCTCTACAAAAATAGGAAAAATTAGCCAAGCTGGTACCTGTGGTCCCAGTTACTCAGGAGGCTGAGGCAAAAGGATCTCTTGAGCCCAAGAGCCCAAGGTTGCTGAGGACTATGATGATACCATGACACTCTCCCCAGGGTGACAGAGTGAGACTCTGTCTCAAAAAAAAAAAAAAAAAGGAAAGAAAAGAAAGAAAGAAAAAGAAAAAGGAATCAAGGGAAATAATTTTAAAACATGCTAGAAAATTATTTCAATATTTTGACTTAGGTTTAGGTAATGCCAATATTTTTTCCAGATATGTGTTCAAGTTTTGGTTCAGAAAGTATGGCACATGCATTCGTGTGTGTGATATCATGAATATGGTATAATTATGATAATCATAATCATCTAGTTTTACTACTGTAAATTCTCTTTTATAATTCTCTTATATGATGGTAATGAGCAATGAGTCAACTAAATTACACATATATTATCCTCGCTAGAGATAACTATTTTAAGTTCAAAGAACAAGTGACTGAGATGATAATGACACAAAAGCATTTACCAGGACAACACAGAGACTCTGGATGTTATAATGTCAATGCACTCCAGCCCTCCAATTTCAGAATTTTCCTTCAAGTGTCTTGCATAGAAAACTAGCATATATTATGCGAGCAGGACAATTTCCTCTTCTAGAAATAGTATCAAGTTTTAGCAATCACTCCATAAAGGAAAAGTAGCCTCATGTTGCTGTTTAATATTCACTGAATAACTATGATTGCATATAGACTAAACAAAAAGCCATTCATAGATAATATTCCTTGTTTTTAAGCAGGAAATATTACTGAACATCTTTGACTATTTTGTCTATTTTAGTAAGGAAAATAAATGTGTTGGTTATATCAGATAATATAGGAGCTTACACTCTGAGAGAACACTTATGTATGTAACTCAAATAAATCTTATACTGTCATGAATGGAAATTAATTTAGGATGTGCAAAAGACAACCACTTCCATTTCTTGTAGTAGCCTCCCAGTTGGTTTGAAATTCCTACTAGTAGACTCTACCTACCATTTTGAGAAATGTACATTTTAAATGACCAAAGAAATACAGTTCCCAGTGCATGAAAAGTAAAAAAGTATGACAGAAAAGGGAAGGTGGCAGTTGAAGGGAAGTTTATAGCACAAGATTTTAAGAAATTATTGAACCAGCATAAAGTCACTCTGCAAATCTGAGAAAGTAGAATGAGAACTAAACAAAGTATGTACTGTTGTCAAAAACCACTGTGCCTCTTCCAAACACTTGCCTGAAGCTGGTCTGATGGAATTTATTCCTTCTTAGCTTTGGATCAAAAAAGGCAACTTCCAATTTTCTTGTCAGGATACTGGATCCTTTAAGAAAATCTCCCTTGATTCCGTTGTCAGCTGTCATAGAGGATGTCTACAAGAAATTAATATATTTTAAATGTAATAAATAGCCTATTACAGCAAATCAAACAATTCTATGTTTTCACAGCACAGTAAAAGTTACAAACACAGGCTTTGACATCAGCGGGAACTGAGTATGGACACTGGCCCTGCCCCCTACTGGCTGTATTGGCTTGACAAAGTTAACATAACCTTTCTTAACTTCACTCAGTCTTCTCATCTGCATAGTGGATATAAATCAGGACTGACTTCATGAGGTTATTGTATGAGATCAAATGAGATTAAACCTATATATTTCAGTAAACTAAGTTCCTAACCCATAATAACCACTCAACAAAAATTAGTATGCTTTGGATTAAAAAGAAGACATTAAAGTTTAATTAATAAATGAGAAATGATGATAATCATTGCTGAAGGAAAAGCAATTGTTTTGTATAAGCATTAAATTGTGTGTGAACAATAAAATATGTACCTGATCATCTTTTTTTCTTGTTCTTCTTATTTTTCAGTGTGCACCTAATTGGCCTATTGGTTTGGCAATGTGATATTTCTGTGAGCCCAGTAACAGCTATAGTAACTGACATTTTTAATGCCTCCGATGGTGGACGCTTTAAATTTCCAGACGGGGTACAAAACTGGCCAGCAATTTCAATTGTCGTGATAATAATCATGACAATAGGTGGCAATATTCTCGTAATCATGGCAGTTAGCATGGAGAAGAAACTGCACAATGCCACCAATTACTTCTTAATGTCCCTAGCCATTGCTGACATGCTAGTGGGACTACTTGTCATGCCACCGTCGCTGCTTGCAATCCTTTATGGTAAGTACAATTTTATTAGCTTTTCAATCTCATATCACTTCATAAATTCTCATCAGGTATCATAGTAAACACTCATAATTATTTTACCTCTAACATTTGGAAAAAGAAAAAAAGTAAATTGTGTCACAAAAGGAATCGGATGTGTGTATCAAGTTTATGAAATCAATCAGTAGCAGTGTTAAAAAAGCAAAACTGACATTTTATAATATATCAAAATCATGCATAGATATTCTCTTGCTCAGTTGAATGTGTAATGAATGAGAAGTTGCCATACAATGTACAGAATGGAATAGGTCCAGAAAAATCTCCTAAACCCTGATATGTGGTCGATATATATACCAATTAGCCCCATCTCTAATACAAAGAGAAAAATAGGCACATCTTCTTTAATAAGTATGTTTTAAATAATCCTTTTTATTGCTTGCAAAAAATACCAGAGAGTGTTTGAAATGGAATATCAAAAAAAAAAAAGATCCAATGTTGAATGAGAATCCTTTAAAAGAAAAAAATAATAATAAACAAAATTAAATTTAAACCTACAATCCAAGAACTTTTTAGAAATAAAAATGTGTCTGAATTTACATACTGATAGATTAAAACCAGTTCTAGAAAATTGCCTTGAAACAGTGGTACCTGAGACATTAGATTTTAGTGTAAAGAAAAAAATCCTCAGGGATTGTAGGCAAGAGGGAAATATTTATAAGAGCAAAAGATAACAAAACAAAGCAACCATGAAATAATACTTTCAAAAACTTCAACCAGTTAGAGCGTGTTCTTATCAAGTAAGTGAGGTAAAGGCTATGTTAACCAGTTTGATGTAAGCACTCCAAATTGTAAATAAAATCAGTGCATTGTACCCCATAAATGCATTCATGTACAGTTATGATTTAATTTAAAAAAGGCAAATTTAAAACAACAGAAAACAGATTAGTAGTTTCTAGCACCTGAAGGTGGGAAGATGACTCCAAAAAGTATTTACTTGGGTATTATACAACTGTTCTATATCCTGATTGTGATGATGGTTATACAAATATATAAACAATTCTCAAAATTTGAAGAACTCTAACTTCTAGTGTACCATTTTAAGAGTATTACTGTATATAAAAGATACAGTAAGTTTAAAATATAAAAAGTGCACAATGTTTGAAATAATAAACTTATTTCCAGAGAAGTTATCCATCACTGTTACAAAAACTTCGAATATTTTTAAAATTCAGGGCATTCTGTACCATGAACCGTTCTGAAAAAATCAAATAGTGGATGAGTTTCATCTAACAAGGGAATTGTTGGGAAAATTTCCTCAAAAAAACTGATGAGAAGCATTTAATATACTTAATTTGAGAGCTAAGATGAAGGTGGTATAACTTCAGAAGAACGCTGAAGAATGTTATACTTTATATGGTATATACATATTATGTGTTATATGTCCTAACAAATTAGAATCAATGCAACTAAAAATTCAGAAGAAAAGAAAAGGGAAAAGGAAAGAACAAATCATTTCATTGTTTTTTTTATAATCGAAAGGTTGGAGTTAAACAATAGCATGAAAAAACCCTAGAAAATCCAACAGTAATAGAATTAATAAATAAACAGTGGTCTATATAGAAATGCTACTGATTTATGTACATTGATTTTGTATCCTGAGACTTTGCTCAGTTTATTTTTAGGAGACTTTTGGTGGAATCCTTAGGGATTTCTAGATGTAAGATCATGTCATCAATTAAGAGTGGTAGTTCGATCTCCTCTTTCCTGATTTGGGAACCCTTAATATTCTTCTCTTGCTGGATTGCTCTGGATAACACTTCCAGAACTGTGTTGAATAGACAAGCCTAAATGTGTTGTACTTAGTTGCTATGGTGTCACAGGCAGGGATCTTCCCCACCAGAGGACCCATCCTAGTCTGATAATGTGACTTTCCTGTGGGAAGGATGGGCCTTTCCCCAGACACCCACAGTAGTTTCTCATCATTTATGCCCACATGGGCTTCCTCACCTTCAACTCCCAAACCTCCTACTTGGGTCCCCCAGCAACTCGCTTGAGTCCATAGGGCACAGGAAATGGCCCGCATGTCTGACTGGCTGGTATGCATCTCTAAGAAATGCTGATGGTCAGGGAGCTTCCCCAGTTGGACATCCTGGGTTGGTTGCTGGACCTCAAGGAGACAGTGTGGGCCACATGTTCTGTAGAAACCCCAGACTGAAGGACATGACAGCTCAGCAAAGTTTTGCCTCAAAATGCTCTCCCAGTGTAGTGGATATGGAAGGAGCAGGGAAGGACAAGAGTCTGAATAGAAAAAAGCAGGCTTTTGGCCTCTTGAGTCACTCTCCTTGAAGGGGAACCTCACACAGAATGTCCAATGTCTTGGATAACACAAATTCTTCCCACAATTCCATGGTCACTGCAGTGTTTGAGCTAGTGAGGGTGGAGAAGCTTCCAAATAACTTAGTAGCCCACTGATCACCAAAGAAGTGTGGGAGGGAAAAAGGGATCACTCCCTTACCCCTGCACTGAGCTCTGAGCCTCTCTGAGTTTGAGCCTTGCTGATATCTTTTTTCCTTTATTCTCTTTCTCCTCTGCTTCACAGTCTTCCTTTACAAGGTCCCCAGAAGCCTCTGACACATCTCTCCCTGACCTATACCTGAGCTGCATGCCCTATCTCCTCTTATTTATCTGAAACCCTTCCTTCCCTCTGGTATGACCAAGCAAGTGATGCCGCTAGTTAGCCATCTCTCCCCTCCCCCAATATACATTTAAAAGAAGATTTTAACAAAACCAAAAATTGCTAATTTGAACGAGGGTAAAAGAAGAAGGGATAAATATACCAAATAAAGTATGACAAGTGAAATAAACATTGAAGCAAAATAAATTTCTTTGATCATGAAATCATTTTGTAGATTTATATGCCCATCAATTGAAAACATTAAAAAAAGATAATTTCTCAGGGGAATCCAGGTTAACAAAATTGATATAGAAAGAAACAGACCAATTTCAACACTAGAAACAGAGAAAGTTATTAAGGAAACTACGTCATAAAAAAAAGGACCAGACTCAAAGTGTCACTGGGCAATTGTACCAAGTCTTCAAACATCAGATAGTGCTGATATTAATACTCCATAATTGTTTCAGAGCTTGAAAACACAGGAAATCTTTCTAATTTTATATGAGTGAGCTTAACTTTGATATATAAACCAGATAAAAACAGTACAAAGAAATAATTCTATAGACCAAAATCACTTCTGACTATTAATGCAAAAATATTGGTAAAACATGAGCAAATAGAACATAATGCTATGTTAATCCAAAAAACTCAGACTCACAGAAGCAGAGAGTGGAATGGTGTTTTTCAGGCCCTTGGGAGGTGGAAAGAAGGGAATGAGAAAATGAGAAAATACAAAGTTTCATTTAGACAGAATGAATAAATTCTGGAAAACTATAGTACAGCATGGTGACTATAGTTACTAATAATGTATAATATACTTGAAAATTGCTAAGCTGGTAAATCTGAAATGTTTTTACCCTTAAAAAAATAAGTATGTTAGGTGGTTGATATGTTAATTAGCTTGATATAATCATTTCACAGTATACGTATACCATAACATCACATTTACATATCATACATATACACAAATTTTATTTCTCAATGATACCTTAATAAAGGTGGAAAAAAATACAGTGCCACATTAAAAAAATAATAACCACGACATTAAGGTATGACGTTAACATTACTAATTAATATATTATTCTTAATACTATATTAAAAATTAAAGCTGATAATACAGTAAACATGTGGTACAATTATATTAACACAGGTTATATTTATATAATGTGATTAACATTTAAATATTAAATTAAAGAATTTATTTCTAAAGATGCCGAGTGAAAAAGCCTTTGTCAAAATTCACAACTATTCTGATAAAAATCACACAATAAAATAGAAATTGATAGCACGTTTTTCTGTGATAAAATATAAATTACTTAGTCCTATAGCCAGCCTCTTGATAAAACAATAAAGGCACTTATACTAAGATCAGGAAAAAGATGAACATGCTTCCTACTGCTACTTATATTTAACACTTTACTGTAGGTATTAATCAATGCTGTTTATTCTCAAATTGTACACTTTAAATATATACAGTTTATTATTTGTCAATTATCCCTCAATAAAAGCTATTAAAAATGTGAAATGCAGCTAAATTAGTGCTTAAAGGAAGATTTCCAACATTAATTATTTATTTTAGAAAATAAGAAGGTCTCACATCAGTAATCTAAGCTTCCACTTTTAAACTAGAAAAGAAGAGCAAATTAAACTCAATGAAAGCAGCAGGAAGGAAATAAAAACATTCAAAATGGAAATCGGTAACATTAAAGATAAGAGAACAATAGAGGAAAATCAGTGTAAACCAAAGCTCATTATTATACAAGATTAATGAAATTGAAAACCCTCTAGCTAGACTGATCAATTAAAAATAGAAGAAAGATAAACCATAGAGGTGATCCCACCAATCACCCTCCCTCCACCCATCCACCTCCCTCTCCTCCCCTCCCCCTTCCTGTATTCTTAGTTTCATAATAGGACTGAATACATTGGAGTACACAGCTATGATTGAATTAAAAAAAATAGCAGAAAGTTCAAACTACCATTATCAGTAATGAAAGAGGAAACACCACTACAGAACTTAGACATTAAAAGATAACACTAATATGAAAAATTTTATGCCTAACAATTCAATAATTTATATGCATGAAATGGACCAATACTCTTAAAGATATAAACTCACAAAGATTACTTTTTACAAAATGGTTAACCTCTTAAAGTAGAATATAATCATTGTAGCACAATAACTAAGAAAATGACATGAAGGCTATGTTAACCAGTTTTATGAAGATATTTCAAATTGTATATGAAAACATCATACTGTACCCCATGATTGCATTAATGTACACAGCTATCATTTAATAAAAAAAAATGGTTAACCTGAGTAGTCCTATAAAAAAGCTTCCAAAAAAAAAAAATCTCCTGACATGGATGGCTTCACTGGCAAATTCTACCATACATTTCATGAAGAACAAAGTAAGAATTCTATAAAATCTCTCCCAGAAAACAGAAGCATATCATGTTATGTGGCCAGGGTTACTCTTATGATAAAACATACACATTATACTCAAGAAAATTACAGATAAATTTTTTCATTACCATAGATAAAACATTCCTAATAACATGTTTTAAAAATGAATTTGTCAATACATAAAAAGGGCAATACATTCTAATACAGCTGGTCCAACATTCAAAAAGCAATTAATGTGATTCCTCACTTCAACAGCCTAAAGAAAATAAAAATCAATATGATCATCTCAATTATGGAAGGGTAGATACAGAAAAGCTATTTAGCAAAAATCAACACCCATTCAAGATAAAAATTGTCAGAAAACTAGGAATAGAAGGAAAGTTCCTCAACCTGATAAAAAGGATCTACAAATATCTTTAAGCTGATATCATACTTTATGGTAAAAGACTGAATGATTTCACCTGAAGGTTAGAAATAAGATCAGGATGTCCCTTTTACCACTTCTATTAAACATTATGCTACAGATCCTAGCTGGTGTAATAAGATAAAAATAATTACTGAAACACAGGTTGGAAAGAAAAAATAAAACTGTTTTTATTTGAAAATGATATCGTTGTCTTCATAGAAAATTTTAAGGGAGCCCAAGGCAGGTGGATCACTTGAGGCTAGGAATTTAAGACCAGCCTGAGTGAAAGCAAGACCAGCCTCCATTAAAAAAAAAAAAAAAAAAAAAGAACAAAAGAAAGAAAGAAATGAAAAATTAGCCAGGCAAGAGTCCTTGTCTGTAGCCCCACATTTTATACTAATAATGCAATGTGTGTATGGAAAATGAAATTAGTTCAATATCATTTACTATCCCTCAAAAGTAAGTATTCAGGTCTAGGCCAGGCATGGTGGCTGATATCTATAATCCTGACACTCTGGTAGGAAGAGGTGGTTGTATTGCCTGAGCTCAGGTAGTCAAGACCAACCTGAGCAAAACAAGACCCCATCTCTGCAAATAGAAAAACTAGCTGAGTGTTGTGGCAGGCTCTCACTGTTTGGTAAACTGGAAGTTAGAGATCAAGCAGCAGATGGGGTTTGTTCTTCCGAGGCCTCTCTCGTTGGCTTATAGGTTGCCGTGTTCTTCCCATGTCCTTCACATGGCCTTCTTTGTACTTGTCCGTATTTCTTCTTCTTAAATGTAACTACTCATATGGGATTTGGGTTCACGATAATGACCTCATTTTAATTACCTCTGTAAAGGCCATATCTTCAAATACAGCCACATTCTAAAGTACTGAGTATAGGAATTCAACATATGAATTGGAAGCCCATAATACTTCCTGAATTGATTGAATGCAATTCTTATCAAAATCCTAGCCAGGAGTTTTAGATATAACCAAGATTATTTATTAATTTATAAATAAAATTATATTAAATTTTAAATTATAAAATTAAATTATATTATATTTTATATTAAAATTATGTTAAATTTATATAGAAAAATGCAGGTGAGTCCTGAAATAGCTAAAACAATCTTGAAAAAGAATAAATAAATGAAGAATAATAAATAATAATAAAAAATAACGAATAAAGAGGAATCTCTTTACCTGATGTAAAGGATCACAAGATAGCTATAATGCTGCATTAGCAGAGTAATAGACACATAGATAAGAGAACAGAATAGGCCCAATTCGATTTACACAATAGGTCCAACTAATTTTTGAGAAAGTTATAAAAATAATTCAGTGGAGAAACAAATGAACAAAAGTAATTGTTCCTCTATAGGGTAAAAAATGAAACTTGATCTAACTTCATATCTTATAGGAAAATTACAATGGATCACAGACACAGATATCAATGTAAAATGTGTAAATTTTAGAAAAAAAAACATAAAATTTTCTGGATATAGAGCTAAGCAGAGTTCTTAGATTTGACAGCAAAAACCAATCCGCTAAAGAAAAAAATGTATAAATGGGACTTCATCAAAATGAAAAACTTTCCTCTACAAAAGAGCCCTTTAAGCAAATGAAAAGACAATCTACAGAATCGAGAGAGAGAGAGAGACAGTCTCTCTCTGTCACCCTGGGTAGAGTGCCATGGCATCTTGGGCTCAGGTGATCCTTTTTGCCTCAGCCTCCCAAGTAGCTGGGACTTCAGGTGCCTAACACAAGGACCAGCTCTTTTTAGAGACAGGGTCTTGCTCTTGCTCAGGCTGGTCTCAAAGTCCTGAGCTCAAGCTATCTACCTGCCTCTGTCCTCTCAGAGTGGTGGGATTACAGGCATGAGCCACCGTGCCCCACATGGAAAAATATTTTTAAACCATACATCCAACACAGGAAGAATAGGATGTGTTTCCTATGACTGCTATAAGAAATTACCACAAATTTCGTGAAATAAAACAGAAAGTTATTTTCTCCCAGTTCTCAAATATCTAAGTCGTAATTAACTTCACACAGGAACCCCAAATTTCAATTTCAACACCTTGAGTCATTTCTGGATTTTTAGTGCTTTGTAGAAACTCATTGATGAGCAGACTAGAACCATGCTTTCTGGCAACTCGCTTGTTCTAGGGTTTTTTTCTCATAATTTATGAAGTAAAAACTTTCCTGCACACTTTATTGAGCACTAGAAATCACCATCTATGCCCCACTCTTGGCTCTCCTCAACCCACTCCCTGCATTATCATATATTCAAATTCAGTGAAAATCAACACCATTGATTCATTCATGGGTTTTGACTACTCCCAGCAGGTTAGATCCCATGCCAGACACTGGGATATAGCAGGAACAGAAAACAGACATTACTTCATGGAATTTACAGTCTAGTTGGAGAAGTAGAAGCAGGGAAGTAGCAAGGATCTTGGTGGCACCGTTTTCACTTCAGAAACTAAGAGTTATTTATAAGACACAGATACTTCAGGTGCAAACAGGAAGGAACAACTGGGAAAAATACCCTTCCCAGAAATAAGCAAAAAGTAATAGTCAAAAAGAAAATTTTATGTAAGTCAAATGCTTTTCAATTTACATAGCTTTGCAGACAGCATCAAACTGTAATCATTATTATTATTACTACTATTATTTTTATTATTAAAAATTTCTATGTGATTTTGAAATGGATGTCCCACAAAGAAAGAATCTTCCAGCCAAGTTGCTTTCTTAGCTTTCTTTTTAGGTAATATTTTCTCATCAATATTTGAGGCTACCAGAGAAGAGTAATTTTTCAGAACGTTTGGATTAGTTTACACAAGTATAGGAAATCCATTCTTGAATTTCTGATTCTCTGTCTAGACATTATCAGAAATATCTGCCATTGAGCACTCACGATGCTTTCATATGCATTAAGTTGCCACAGTGGAAATATACCACCCCTCATCTTCCATGATTTCTTTTCAGACAACAACAAATTTATCATTCATTTGCAAGACCACAACTAATTTGGACATACAGGGGATTGGAGAGGAAAACAGTTTTCTCACTTCATTACTAGCATGCAAATCATACAATTTAATTTCTGTGTACAGAGGTAGATTCTAGATTTCTTGGTGAGAAAATGCATTATCTATTTTAGTAGCATTTTTTAATTAGAGGAAGTATTTGCAGAAATTGAAAATTATGCAGTTTACATATATGCAGCCATTTAAATGACCTAAATCAAGTAAACACCAATATAATTCTTTTTCAGATATTTAGAATTTCTTATAGTTTTTTGCTTATATTTCTAAATTAGGACTAGTAGTAATAATTAAATACATATCATGAATCTTTTGAAAAAGTAAGTATATTAGGCTTGGTTTTTTGTTTTTTTTGTTTTTTTGAGACAGAGTCTTACTATGTTGCCCTTGGTAGAGTGCTGTGGCGTCACAGCTCACAGCAACCTCAAACTCTTGGGCTTAAGGAATTATCTTGCCTCAGTCTCCTAAGTAGCTGGGACTACAGGCACCTGCCACAATGCCTGGCTATTTTTTTTGTTGTTGTTGCAGTTGTTTAGCTGGCCTGGGCTGAGTTCAAACCTACCACCCTCAGTGTATGTGGCTGGCGCCATAATCACTGTGCTATGGGGGCTGAACCATAGGCTTAGTTTTCCATTCATCTGAGTCAAGAAACTGTGGACAAGTCTGGCAGCTAAAACTCCTCTGGAAGTTATAAAAGCATTGGTTGTTATGAAAATATAGGATTGTCTATGAACAGTGGAAATTAACCAACTGGTTAAGTATATTAATAGGAATTTGGAAGGATTTGAGGACAAGAAGTAGAAGGAACTAAAATTATTGACTAGTAACTCTATACAAAGGGTGCCAAAAATATATACATATTTTAAGAAAGGGAAAAACTATTAAATTTGTCATACTCAGCTCACATTTGACTTCTGCAATTATAAGAGGTGCTCAACATGCCTTGCATTCACCTTTCATTATTGGCATATATTATTACAATTTTAATATGGTTTTTTACTTTCTTAAAATGTGTACACAGTTTCTGGCACCTTCCATAAAGCCCTGGAATACAATCATTGTATTTCATCTTCACATTGTTCACATTGATAGTACATAGCATTAATTGGGAACATAGTATTTACCAAGGCATTTTGATAAGAATTTTGTATGTTTTAACTGATTCATTTCTTTCAAAATAATACTTAGGATCTACATTTTTACATTTTAAAGATAAGAAAGTAATGTGTGGAGAAGTTAACTAATGTGACTAAGGCCTCAGAACTTGTCAGTGGCATAACAAGGACAGGCTTAACAAACTCCAGAGCCCTTGTTCTTAATCACTGATTCAATGTATGTGTCACTTAGAACAGCACTCCCCAACCTTTTTGGCACCAGGGACCAGTTTCATGTCAGACAATTTTTCCACAGCCCAAGGGTGAGGGTGAGGAATCTGATAGGAGGCAGAGCTCAGGCAGTGATACAGGTGATGGGGAGCAGCTGTAAATACACATGAAGCTTCACTTGTTCAGCCTGCCTCTCATCTCCTGCTGTGTGGCCCAGTTCCTAAGAGGCCACTGACCAATCCATGGCCTGGGGCTAGACTTAGAACTTTGCTTAAAAGAATAACTACATTAAAACATAGAACTGCTATATAACCAACCTCCTCACTTAGAAATTTAGGTGTTGTATCTGTATTAATGACAGCAAATTCTCTTTGGAATTTAATTATCTCATAAAAATGAAATAAATGATTATGAGCTAAGTCATTCTCCATTTTATAATTTTGTCTTCATTTCTTTGAAGAATTCCTTAAAACTTAAATTTCTTTTTCTAGAAATTTATGCCTTTTAGTAAAACATAGATATTCTAAAATCTTGTCTACAGAAATATATTTAGGAAAGAAGGTTCGCAAGTAGATCTGGAAGGTATAGATCCATCCTCATATTTTCCATTTTTATTCCTGGGAATTTTCAGGGATCCTATCAAAAGATATTTATTGGAGTCCAAGCTATACTAAATGTTCTGGAAAAATATACAATTCATAAATAAATGTGATGAATAGAATGTCCCTGATTTCTTTGAATTGGTTAACAAATGGAAGAAGACAATCATCTCATATAATATATGAAATATCTCCAAAACTTTATAACTAAAGTTCATTCTCAAAGTGAAGAAACTTTCTTATTTATAAAAAGGTGGTACTACATTACGAGATAAATGATGTTTACCTAAGACAATGGTACCTACTGTTCACCTAAATGAACAATCATGAATTGGTTGGTGGCCTTCCTGCAGGTAAATTTTGTTTTGGCCTAGCTAATGATTTTTAAACTTTCTAATTTAAATGCCCTTTTTAATAGCGTGTAAGTTCCAACTGTGCCATGTCTACCTATCTTGTTACATCTAGCTGCCTTAACTCACTGATACTACCTGGGTGGTCCCTAAAAGTGTTTGTGAAAAGCTTCACAACTCTGAGCACAAAAGGGACAACCTTGATATCAGTGCCCTGGATTCATTGACTTGGTATCTCCATAGGCTACCAAAGGCCTTCCAGCCCTCTAGAAAAATGCACCCATTCCACCCAAGTACTTCTAGAAGTCCCCAGGAGTTCTCACATGTAATCATGAATAAATCAATTTGCATCATGCACTGCTGCAACTCTTCTGGGATTCTATGGAGCACGTGTGTATCCACCATCACCTACTATTATTTCTCAGTATCTTCTGGGCATCCATCATCTGCCATTGGGTATTCATCATCTCCCACTGGGTATCCATCATTGCCAGTGAACATCCATCATCATTTGCTGGACATCTGCTGAGTACCGCCATGACTGTTGGGCATCCACACTCTCCCACCAGGCATTGTGGTCTCTGCTGATGCTCTGCCATTTCACCATCAGTGCCTTCCATGAGAATGCTGCTTGCCTCTCCAGGGTGCTATCTCCTGGTGCTGCCAAACCTACCATTCCTCAAGATACCACGTGGTGCTGCATTTGCTTCACTGCACAAATTAGGGAAATGTCCCTCCATAGCCGTAGCATACTCTGTTATCTAAACATTAAAAAAGCAATGCTTTCCCCTGTCCTTTTCACAAAGTCCTTCTATAAAGCAACTCTCTATTTTGTTTTTCCTTTGTATTTATTATTGTTCTTCCCCAGGACTTACACATTCTATAGAGCGATTTGGAGTTTATATACTGATGTTTTCATTTCCATCCTGAGGCATTCACACAAAAACTTCCCTCTGAAAGGCCAAGCAGGGGCCTTGTCAGTCTGGTATACTTGCATATATCTAGGTTTTACCTTATCTCCAGCCTGTTTTTTTAAATGAATAAACAAAGGCTTCCTTCTCCCTTGCAAATCAATTCATGAGGTTATTTGGAAGTTCCCAGCCCCACTCATTTAGACCTACAAATTGTTATTTTAGGGTTGAAATGTCTTCTCCCAATAGCCCCTTTCTCTCTACCAATACACTTAATCATCTCACTGCAGGCTCTTTACTCTGAAAAGACAGAAATGCTTTACCAGGTAAGTTTCCATTTCAAGAATAAAAGGGAAGAATGATACCTAAAGCATATGTCCTGAAATTTATAGTGGCATATATATTGAAGAATACAGTCCAGAGGTCCTTACTTTGTTCTCATATCTAAAGTCTTCTATCTCTAGTCATTTCTTTGATCTTTCTCTCTTCTTTCCTCCATAAAGATGTACAACTTTTACATATTGATTACTGGTTTAATTCTCCCATAAATTCACAAGGTAAATAATTGTATAATTTTAATTAATATTCCAGCTTTGCTTGCAAAGGTCATTTCACTACAGGCAGATAGACTCAATAGTAACAGCTGATATCTAATGCAAGTGCTTGCTCAGGGCCAGGCATTGTTCCAAGTGTTATACCTGCACTAGCCCCATTTAACAAGCAAGAAATCAAACCACCAAAAGTTGAAGTACTTTGAAGTATCAGTATTCTATTGTCAGTTAATGGACACACCCCCTATGTTTTCTCCCTTATAAGGAGAATATCCTTTATTATATCAAGTGAGGTTAGGGTTCCCTCCAGGACGTCCAATTCTGACAATCTAAAGATTCTCCTGATTTTTTTCTTTCACTTAGATCTGGCTAATCCCAAGCACAATTCCTGATATTTTATTTGTACTTATTTATTTATTTGAGACCAAGTCTCACTGTGTTGCCCAGACTAGAGTCCCATGGCGTCAGCCTAGCTTACCGCAATCCCAAACTCCTAGATTCAAGTGATCCTCCTGTTTCACTCTCCCAGGTAGCTGGAACTACAGGCACAATGCCCAGCTAATCTTTCTATTTTTAATAGAGATGGGGTCTTACTCTTGGTCAAGCTGGTCTCAAATTCCTGAGCTCTGGAGATCTACCTGCCTTGGCCTCCCAGAATTCTAGAGTCCTGAGCCCCTGTGCTCAGTCAATTTCTGGTAAAGATAGACCATGTTCTAAATTTGGAAAATCTTATTCACTCATTAATACTTTCAATGGTTTTTATGTCATTTTCTAATGTGCCAGTTCCTAGAAAGCTAAGTTCTCAATCCTTATTTCCAAGACTCTTTCTCCAGCTATTTAATGATGATAAAGAAAATGATTATAATAACCTCACTAAACACTTACTTTGTCCATTTGCCTCATCCACTTCTCTCAAACAACATATAGGTAGAGTTGTACATTCCTCCCAATTTACAGATGATGAAAATTAAGGAACACAATTTTACCTCTTTTAAAGGCCAGAAAAAGCTAATGTCCATCTTTACTTAGATCATTGACGTTAAAGGCCCCATTTTTCCAGCTAGCCAATATTGGTGTTATTTCTGCCTCCAATCCATTCAAATGTTGAACCTACTATGCTTCTGAAGATTTAAATCAAATGTTGATTCTTGCTTTATGTACTGATATGGCTGTAATGACACAGAGTAGCATAACTAAGAAAATTGTCTCTTGTATATTCAGTAGTAATTTCTCTAAGCCTTACCAGGATAATAGTTAATAGTTATCATATACTTACTTATGATGTTCATGAACCTAGCTGATACACAGTGTTTTCAAACCACAGCTTTATTCAAAATAATGTTATTTCAGGTCAATTCAGATCTATTAACACTTACTTAAGACAGAGTTTGAAGGTACCGGTTTCAATGCCTCTGCTGCCATGTGACTAGAAAATGGAATTAAGGAGCAGTGGTAAGGGGCATGATACATCTTCAAAGAGTTGAAGGATTTTCATGTTCATATGCTCCAAAAGGCAAAAACAAAATAAATAGTAAAATATATAGATGGATGCAGATCAGGCTGGTATAAAATGAAAAACTTTCAAAGGAGGAACCCTCCCCATCCCCATCACTAGAGGTAATAAAAAATTTCCACCCTGGATAGGAAGTTATACTAGGTATATTCTAGGTTGTCTTCTATGTTGTAAGATTCTATAATTAAATTACCTACATATATCACTTTTTAGCAAGTTACTCAAAGTCTGGAATTATCATTATGATGATAGTATAGTGCCTTCATGAATGACAAAGATGAAAAGAAGACTTTGTATTTTGTGCAACAGTGTTACATTTCATGTGTACTTTTATGTGCCTATGATCACAACAATCAGTTTGGTTAGTCCCAGCAAGAGACTCAAGATGAAAAACCTACTCATTAAGTATATATTGTCTTAATAGCTTAGAAGACATTTGATCTCCTCTTACCCACCAAGTGTATATAAAAGAAAATTTGCTTAGAATGTATAGACGATGTACATAATCTTTACTCTTAAACATTATCAGATGAATAAGAATAGCCTACATAGCTTTTATCCCAAAGAGCAAATAATTCAGTCTTGAAAGCCATCTTTCATAGGCTAAATATAGCTAATACAGCTATAAATGTTAATTGTTTACATTTAGTATCAGGTTCTTTAGTCATTGAAAGTTGCCTTCTTTCTTTTCTTCTTCAATCAGACTTCCATATTCATGTGTGCTGAAATTTGTTTTGCATTCTGAACAAAACATATCAAAAATCTAAAATCTTTGCCCTCTAGTGTACATTTAAAACATAACAAAGACAAGCTACTCACCCAATGTTTAAACATTATGTTCCAAAAATACACTTAATGAATTATATTTTTCCATTATTTGATGCCACTGTTTCTTTTTAAATAAGAGCATTAACAAAACGACCAAAGTTGAGTGAGTTTTTTTTTCAATATGGTTTTTTCACCGAGAAATATAAGAGGACCTCTGTAAGTTAACCACCCAAAGGATTGTAACAAACTGGTCAACATAAGGACATGGTCAATACAAGGAACTAGGCCTCCTGTACCAATAAGTACATGTGATGCATGTCTAGTCTTTAAAAATTAGGTCAACTTAAGGAGGTGGTCGACATAGGCAGGTGGTCAACTACGGAAGTTCTACTGTGGGATAGAATTTTCATTCTGTTTATTTACATTTTTATTCTTCAATTATGTTATGGATATGTGGGGTATCTGGTTATTTATAGGAGTATACACAATTGCAAACTAACTGAGCCATTATAGATTCTATGTTGTTGTTTTCTATTTGACTGTAGGATAACAGCATATGTGGATTTTTACCCTATTCAAAAAGAAGCAGGAAAAGTACTTTGAGTTACCATTTAGAGTACCTTTGGGAGAGCTAGGTCTGGATGTCTTCTGTGGAGCAGGTGCTTTCCTTATTCCATATCAGATTCATTCTTGCAAACTAAAATAATTACACTGGCTAATAAAAACTTATTTTACCCTCAAAAATTCTATGGAAAAAATCTTTGAAGGAGAACAAAAGTAAAGGCATTTAATAATCATTAAAAACTTAATCATTTTTCTTTTATTTTAACTCCATCTCATACACTCTCAGCTTAAAAAACCCTTTATATTTATTGGGAGAAAGCATTTGTAGATTTTCATTTTAGGAGCAAGTATATAGGACAAAGTTGAATATGTTCTATTAAACTAATAGCTGAAGTTAACTTTCGTGTACTTAATTTTGAAGGAAAAATATATTTTCGATAGAAGGTAGATAAAATAATGAAAAGTAAACTCCCTGTGTTCTTCAAAGTATTTCCCTCTCTTAATGGGACAATGTGAAATCTCTAATTTTCAACTATTATAAACTTAAAATTGTAATCCCTGTGTCTAAATGAATTCCACCAGTGGGTGGCACATCTAAACCATAGTAACCAACTTTGGTGTTCTCTAGAAGGGCAATTGGAGTAAAAAATAAAAAATGATAACCTATTTCCATGAAACATTATAGTATATTTTATTTGGTTACCAATAGAAATCAAGTTGTTTAATAGAAATGTTATAAAAAAGCTAAACGCTACTAAGTCAGTCATATCTGGGATGAATTTTTATAGTTTCATAGTCCTTAGCATTAAGTCTGGCTAAGAAATACTGTTTTTAAACTAGATCTAATATTGTGATTTTTGTGCACATCACTGGTTATATCTATGTTCGCTTTTATACATGACTAGCTTTTCTTGTGTACCTATCACGATGAAGTATTTTAAGTTTCATTGTCTTACTTAGCATCTATCTCCTCCACAAGTTTTTGTGAATGTTAAAGACTGCGAGTGAACATACTTAGTAAACTTTTACTTTATACACAACTGGAAGCTATTACTCTTTTAGTATTGCACTAAACCAAGCCTTTATGTACAAGCAAAAGGATATTATGCATGTGAAAATAGAAATTATTTCCACGTGTAGTGAAACAAATATTGTGGAAGTATTTTCTGGGTTTAATTCTAAAATAATATAACGTGATATAACATACCATAAATATCTATTTTCTCAGTTTAAATATCATGAAGTAAGGTAAGAGTCCTGTAGTTTAAGTGGAGAAAGAAAATTAAATGGCCACTTCCCCAAACGTATTTCACATACAAGTATTCAGGTAACTTTTGATGATCAATGTTTCATAAATTTTTTCACATGTACCAGTATGACTAATTACTCAATTGGCTTTTATTGTGGGTTATTCACCTAAAAGATTCATTTTTAAATAATTCATGATACTATTTTATGTATAATTAATGAATTCTATTTAATTAGTTATTCAAATGACTAAACAAAAGAGGACTAATATAGTGAAGGTACTCTAAGATTAATGTAATTAATTCTGGTGCAAAATATCGTCACAATTTAACTGAGAGCTGTCCAATGTATACCTTTTTTTTTCCTTTTTTTTTTTGTACTTAGATCACAGATTTAATCAATAAACATCTTCAATCTACTTGAAATCTCTGTAAATGTAAAGTTTTAACTGCTGCTTTATTTTGGCATCATAGAAAATGAACCAACATCTCAACACCCTGTCCCAGTAAATAGTATTCAGTGTTTCCTCCCAGATTTTGAGACAGAGTCTCAAGCTGTTGCCCTGGGTAGAGTGCTGTAGTGTCATAGCTCACAGCAACCTCCAACTCGGACTCAAAGCGATCCTCTTGCCTTGGATTTTCTATTTTTAGTAGAGAAAGGGTCTCACTTTTGCTCAGGCTGGTCTCAAACTTGTGAGCTCAAGCAATCCACCTGCCTCGGCCTCCCAGAGTGCTATGATTACAGGCATGAGCCACCACACCCAGCCTCCAATGTATGCTTTAAAATAATCAAAAATGCTCACAAACTATTTATGTGATATAACACTTCTAGCCTTACCTGATGTTCCCTTGAAGCTTTTTCCCAACATCTGTTAGGGCTACTTGAGAAAAAAGCAATTAATTTAATGGTACACACAGGTGATATTTAATAGGAGAAATAAAGCAGTAAAGAGAAGAAAAAATAGCAGAACAGCAGAGTAGAACCTGAACTCAACTTACTTTCCTACCTATTGCTATTTTTTATTTAATGCCTACTAGAGCAAAGCTGTGGCCTTAAGGGAATCATTTTATGCTATAAAAACAATAATAATAACAAAATAAGGCTACAAACAGTGCTACAAAGTTTTGAATTCAAGTTATATGCCAAGCAGTTAAACCTAACAAAATTACTTAGGTTAGGTGCTATTACTCACCTTGTACAGATGAGGAAACCTAGTTTCATGTTGTACAACTGGAGGAGCACAGATTCTACCTCAAATACAATGCTCTTTCTGGTCTACCTTGCTGTGTCACACAAATAATAATAGTTTCTTAGATATAAAATTTTCACTTCTATTGCTCATTGAAACCTCAGAGAAGACCTATTTTATAAGTATTATTATCTGTCATTTTAAACTCTAGCAAGAAAAACAATGCATAAGTGTGACTTAAAAACAATATGTTATTAAGCAAAAATTACACAGCAGGTTTAATCATTTTTTTTCCACAAGAATCCATTCACTTTACATAAAGAACGACATATTTGAAAAAAAGCCAAGGTCATTGTTTTTCTTGTTTCTCTGCTCAATTTCTTGCCACCATGACAACATTTTTCTGGATTTTGAAACACCACAATTTTAGAAAATTCTTAATACTTTTTTACATTTGTCAACCAAATAGAGATAATAGAGATATTTTCTGGGGTACCATTTAAATTGCTTTGTTGGATTTTTTTTGCTCTGTTTTTATTTTATTATTTTATTTTATTTACTTTTGTTGGAACTTTCTTAGTGGTTTCTCTGGGGCTTACAACATGCATTCTTTTACTTTCATTCCTTTTAAAAATTGAGGTATTATTCTTTTTTAATTTTTTTTAATTTTTTTTATTAAATGATAGCTGTATACATTAATGTAAACATGGGGTACAGTGTAGTGTTTTCATATACAATTTGAAATACTTTCATCAAGCTGGTTAACATAGATTTCATGTCATTTGCTTAGTCATTGTGTCAAAACAT
>CAUYTI010105643.1:0-19913 GCA_963575145.1 Galago senegalensis | reverse complement strand
AAATGGCCAGGCGTTGTGGCGGGCACCTGTAGTCCCAGCTACTTGGGAGGCTGAGGCAGGAGACTCGCTTGAGCCCAGGAATTGGAGGTTGCTGTGAGCGTGATGCCATGGCACTCTACCCAGGGGGATAGCTTGAGGCTCTGTCTCAAAAAAAAAAAAAAAGTCACTAGTCCTACCATTTATCACAACTAATCGTGAATTTATATCTTGTAACTCACAAGTGTGATGTGGGTCTTTTTTGGTAGGGACATTTACTACAGGAATTAATATCAGTCATTGTGAGATTTTTATAACCATTTAACTATTAGCTGCCTAGAGATTTAAATGATTTTTCTTATTTTTTGGTGTTAGCCTCTGGGAGTAGATTTTTACTGCACAAAAAGAATGTCATTGGTACAGAATCTTTGAGTTTCTCTCTGACAACCTCAGTACTGAGTCTCTGCATAGGAAATCCCTGTCAGAGGGATATGTACAGGTGCTTTGCTTGAGAGCATTTTCTTTTTTTTAGACGGAGCCTCAAGCTATCCCCCTGGGTAGAGTGCCATGGCATCACAGCTCACAGCAACCTCCAACTCCTGGGCTCAAGCGAGTCTCCTGTCTCGCCTCCCAAGTAGCTGGGACTACAGGTGCCCGCCACAATGTCCGGCCATTTTTTGGTTGCAGCCATCATTGTTGTTTGGTGGGCCTGGGCTGGGAATTTGAACCCGCCACCTTAGGTGTATGTGGCTGGCGCCTTAGCCACTTGAGCCACAGGCGCCGAGCCGAGAGCATTTTCTTAGTCTGTTCCTAGGCTTTTTATGGAAGGAGGATTCTGTAAACACAAGAGATTGGGAAACACTGAGATAAAGACAATAATGCAGGTTTCAATAATGCAGGACTTCTCAGAGCCTTTACTAGTCCACTCTTTACTAAAGAATTGGAAACCTCACTTCCACTATGCACTTACACATTCCATTAGAAAATGAGGAGAATGGTGTGTGGAGGAAGGTTGTGTTTGGGCAGACAGATGGAAGAAGATTGAGTCTCACGAGTGGGATCAGTGTCTGCTATCATAATGATTTTTAAATAGCTTTAAGAGGGCTGAGCTGCTGTTATAGAGTGTGGTGACAAGGAAATTTCACTCTTTAGATAAGTTGCGTATGATTCACACTCCCACTATGAAGTAGTAAAAGGAAAAACTATGCCAGCGTGCATCAGAAATACTTCTTCCTTATTCCAAATAGATCATTTGTGTAACAAAATTCCTTGGGGGGATAAAACACCATTTAGTTTAATGTGATAACAATATATACTCATGCCACCATAAATGAAAATATTTGTTAGAAATGACTACATTTAAATTTATGGACATGAGTTTTGTATAATTCTTTCCTTAAGAGGGTTATGACGTATGGGAGTGTGAGATGGTTTTATTTCATATCGAATTTGGGAATAAAAGAATTTTTGCTCACGTCTGCTTTGATGAAAGTAATCAACTCCCTGAATTTTCAATAGCAAGAAATTAAAGCTTTCAGTTAAGCCAGGGCGCACATGATTGGACTTAAGCAGTAAGGGTACCAATGAAGATTAAATTTGTAAGTTAAATTTTAAGAAGGGAGAGGAAAGAATTGGGCTTGGAGAATTTGGGAACAGAATAAATATGGTGATGTGATTCTCTAATTGTTCTTTTGTTCTTTCTGACTGTAAAGAAGTCGCACATTCCCCAACTGGGAATATCAAATGTGTTTTCAGATGTTGCGACATGTCCCTTGGGGAGGTTGGGGCAGGATCCTCCTAGGTATAGAATTGCTGTTAAGGAACATGTAAGAAATAATAATAGGTAGTGATAATATAGAATACTGTGGAATTATTAGATGGCAAATGATTAGATTGGCCACAATTTTGACCTGATTTAAGTTTTTTTTTAAGGTAAGTCAAAAATGTCCTTATTGTAAGTAGGAAATTTTTAAGTGTTTCTTATAACAAATGTGGCAGAAATGGATTTTATTTCCCTTTGATTTGCGTTATGTCAGCCCTGGAAAGTATGGGTGATGTTGATTGTAGCTCAGATCGAAAACAAGGAACATCAGGGGTTGCCTAGTTTACATGTTGGTCCCCAGTCTTCACAATTCATCACCTAAGGTTTGTTTTTAGACATTTGCTACCTTAGCAGGAATACAGTTAACTGAGCTTCCTCTCACTTGTGCTTGAAGAATTAAAGTTGCTGCCTGGGTTAAATCAAAACATTAGACAAGATCATAACGTTAATTATTAGAAGGTGTGAGACTGCACTATATATATACATATGTATTTTTTGCATGGGGGTGGAACTAATTATTAGAATGATTTTCTTAATTTTGCATATGCTTTTTTCTCCCCTCATTTAATCTAACTTCATTCAGATCATCTCTAATTTCTGTGGAAATGGCTTCATAAAGAATTTGAAACAAGCTGTGATTTGAGACTGACTCTTAAAAATGGAAATTGCATGTATCTGGGTTAAAATTTCATCTAGGATTATAACTTAATAACTCTTATTATTTTCAAAATCATATCAGTGCAACTGAAAGTTGGTTTTTAAAATTTCTTTTCTTTCTTTCTTTCTTTCTTTTTTAAATTTAAGGCAGAAAGAAAGCTTATTTTATTTGGTCTGCCAAGGAATGTTTTCTTCCTTAGCGTAGACAGGAGTGCCCTTTCTTTTCACTCTCTACCCTGGTGCTCTGGGCTTCTAAGTTTGCTTTGGTGACGTTTTTCGGTGTTCCCCCTTTATCTTCCACTAGGGGCAGAGAAGTGAGTCATCCCTTCTTCTGGCTCCTCTTTTCCATCCTGAGACAACTACACCTCACTATTTCCCATTGCCTTCTTTATTTTTCATTTACTGGTCTTTTGTTTTTGAAGTGGTTGGCAAAGTAGGGAGAGTTGAATTCAGTGAAAAGAAAGCGAACTTTTAATCTCTTTTATACAGAACAGTGTCGTTTTGAAAAAAATCAGAACAAAGACAAAATAAGATGCATTATAATGAAACTTGGACACTTTTTGATAATGAAGCTCTTAGTTCCCATAATGTTGAGTGGAACCCAGAAGGTCCACCAGATCTCTTACTTTTGTGTTCATTTCACTGTAGTTTGCTCTAGTACCTCAGATGAGAGAGACAAAAGGTTTCAGAAACTTGAAAGATTTATTTATCATTATTACTTTTTTTTTAATTGCCCAGTCTAGTCTTGAATTCCCAGGCTCAAGTGATCCTCCTGCCTCAGCCTCCCAAATAGCTGGGACTACAGGCACATGCCACTGCACCTGCTTAATTTTGTCATTTTAAAAACTGTGTATGTAAGTCAAAAGGCATATTAATTTGGTATTTCCATTATACTTTGAGTTTCCTTTATATCACACAAATTTACCCATGACTTTTGTCACCTTTAAAGATCATCAAAATGTCCCAGCGCTCTGAGAGGCCGAGGTAGGTGGATTTCTTGAGCTCAGGAGTTTGAGACCAGCCTGAGCAGAATTGAGAACCCCATCTTTTAAAAAAAGGAAATAGCTGGGCATTGTGGCTGGCTCCTATAGTCCCAGCTACTTGAGAGGCTGAGGTAAGAGAATCACTGAGCTCAAGAGTTTGAGTTTACTGTGAGCGGTGATGCCCTGGCACTCTACCAAAGGCGACAAAGTAAAACTGTCTTAAAGAAAAAGAAAAAGATTATCCAAACGCTAAGGCTCATTACTTGAATTCTTTGGTATCCCTCGTAACTTGTTTTTACAGTTCAATTACTATGGAGATGAGATATAAATTCAATACCAAAAATAATTATTGTACCCATGAAGTTGTTATTTCCTACCTTAGCCTAATGCATTTCTATTCCAGTGAACTATCTTTGTTTGGAATAATTTAAAAATGATACCCTCACCCCTCTTTATTTTCTGAACCACAGGAGGTTGGTGAGCAGGTGTGAAAACATCTGAACCAGGTTCATATTCTTCTCACTTTACTTCTTCCCACTGGGACCAACCAAGGACAGAGACAGAATTTATGGGAAGTTATGTAGCTGAGGAGAGGGAGTTAAGCAGGGAGAATGGAGTAGGTTCTTTGAGATTGCTTTGTGTATGAGTGTCTATGAAATTAGTTCCTATTTAATGTTGAATGAGGAGTTTAGGAATTACAGGAGATCACCAAGGAACTGAAACACACTAGTCAACATACAGAGGTGGTCAGCATAAGGAACTAAGCCTACTGTACTGCTGTGTACATGTGGTGCGTGTCTGCTCTATGAAAATTCAGTCAGCTTAAGGAGGTGGTCAGTGTAGGGAAGTGGTGAACTATGGAGGTTCTACTGTATTGGCCTTCGTTGATGCCAATTATGGTGATGTACAGGATTCTCAAAATGTGTTACAGAACAACCAGCCCATTTACATTACTTACTGTCTAATTCCTTTTTTTTTTTTTTTTTTTTTAGAGACAGAGTCTTAATATGTCATACTTGGTGGAGTGCTGTGGCATCACAGCTCACAGTAACCTCCAACTCTTTGGCTTAAGAGATTCTCTTGCCTCAGCCTCCCAAGTAGCTGGGACTACAGGTATCCTACAATGCCCAGCTATTTTTTGGTTGCAGTTTATATTGTTTAGCAGGCCCAGGCTGGGCTCAAACCCGCCACCTTCGGTGTATATGGCTGGTGCCCTACTCACTGAGCTATGGGTGCCGAGCCATTACTGTCTAATTTTTGTATCATTAATTTTGAAAATGTTTTAACAATAACCTATATTAGAGCAAAACAATTAGTGGAAAATGGGTATTTAAACCAGTCATCCTTTTACCCCAAGTCTACTGTCTCAAGACAACCATTCTAATCTTTGTGTACACACATACACACTTTTCTCTTTTTAGCAATTTGTCCTTTGGTGACATCATTTTTTTAACAATGAAGAGCAGATATCCACCTGAGTCATTACATAAAAATCCATGTTTTTTAAAATAACTGTGTCTATTCTGTAGTAGTGGTAGAATGATACAGATTATTTAAAAATTTCCTTGTTGATGGGTATGGTATCTAGTGTCATGTGCTGTGCTTTTATTTTTGTGGGAGAGATAATCAAAAATAGGGTTGCTAGATCAAAGAATGTGCTGGTGATTTTTCCCATGCCCTTTAGTACAGAGCTTTTCAGATTTGATTATTTCACCATCACAAAGAATGGAAGAAATGAATGGAACAACTCCATAACATATAGACTGGAAATAAGTGAACTGATGAACCGTGAAGGAATTGCTTTGATAGGCAACATTTGAAAGACGAAAAAGATAAGAGAGATAAGATAACATCTGAAGCATCAGATGGTGGTTTGCCCAGTTGAAAATCAAAACACACAGGTCCATATTTGCAAGTATATGTGTTGAGGGCTGGTGTAAGGTAGGGTGGTGGTAGGTTCCATAGTGGGATGGAGGTGGGGAGAGGGATTGGATGTATCCCACAAAATCTTAGGAAGGATGTCTGACAAATGCTTTCATGTGGAAATGATTCAGAAAAAAAGTGACAAAGACTATACAACGACTATCAAGTTGTAATTAGAAACTTAGGAGATGGAATTTTACCAGGTGGAGATAATAGTGAAGAAATGAAAGTGATCCATTGCTTGAATTCAAGAAGATGAGAAAGAGGAAAGATTAATACCTAAATACTGACCACTGATAACAAAGTATAAAAGATTCCAATTTGGTAAAAAGAAATGCTGAAAAGTTGCAGGGATGCTGTGGATTTGGAAGATGTGATCCTAATGAAAGAGTTTTGGGATTGAAGGTGGCTATTGGATATATAATAATTCATAGAGTAGTTCCTTTGTATAATGGTGTTTAGGTGAATAATGTCTTTTAGTTTCTCCATCAGAGGAGAGTATGGTGATTGTTATTATTGAATAGGTGTGAAAATCGAGGGTCATAAAATGAAGTAACTTGCCCAAAACATATTGCTGTATCCTAAGCTAATATAACTATAAGAAAGCCTAGAGCATAAAAAATAATTAGTAACAAAAATTTGCTGCCTGAGTGAAAACTTGAAAGCTTTTACCTCATCATCTGTTCATCAATCATAAGCTTAGGGAATCACAATTCTTCTCCAAAGTTGGCCACACAGAACACAGCAAAGCATGACATTGAAGGAAGATTTTGTCAAAGACCAAGATAATTTACAAGGACAAAATGCAAATGAATTTGGTAACTGAGAGGTCCTTAGAATATGAGAGATTCCTGTGAGTCTGGCCAGCATAGTTACTCATGTACATACATCCAGCTGATCATTTTTGCAGATGAGTGCACGGATATAAATACTCCATTTGCAGTTTGTTTGCTGGCACTTGAAAATTTGACTTTTTTTATCAGTGGTGTGAGAGTTGATATTAGAGCTGTTGCATAAGAGTCTAAATAGTTTGTGAAAGGGGTCAGAGCATTTGTGGCCTAACCAGAGGACTACCAGGTACTGGGATTCTGGCCCCTTTCCATTAGATCTTTTCTTTTTTTTCTTTGGAGAGTCTCACTATGTTGCCCTTGGTAGCATTACCTGGTGTCACAGCTCACAGCAACCTCCAACTCTTGGGCTTAAGCGATGCTCTTGCCTCAGCCTCCCTAGTAGCTGGGACTATAGGCACCCACCACAATGCATGGCTATTTTTTTGTTGCATTTGTTTAGCTGGCCAAGGCTGAGTTCAAACCTGCCAGCTTCAGTGTATGTGGCTGGTGCCATAACCACCGTGCTACAGGCGCAAGCCTAGATGTAGATCTTAAGTCTGTTTCAGCTTGTTTTCTATTTCAAAGGCTGGATGTGTCTTGATCACTCTCTGGAGATTCCAAAGTTAAAAATCATTGTTTTATAATTAGCATCAGTATAATTGACAGAAGAATGTTGCATGGGTTTGTGGGTGTAGGTGGCAGGGAGTGCAGGGTGCACACCTGTTGGCCTCTCTGCCTCATTCCCCATCCACATGGGGCTTCTGAGCAGCTTCTCAGGTTGTTACGAAAACACAGCCCTAAAAAGATTTTTGGTAAAAGCCAGATGAGAGAGTGGATGCCTGAGTGCCCCAGGGATTGCACTGAGCCTGACCTGTCCTAAGGTTGGAGAAGGTATCCTTTTGTAAGGTCGATCTGTTCAGTTCCCAGTTAGGCCACATTCCTGTGGCTTCCATAGTTCTCAATTCCCAAGTAACCATCTCCTCCACTCCCAATTAATATTTTTGACCAATTTTTGATTGTGCATGGTATTTTATCCCTTAAAGAATATTCTTTCACCAGTTTTAAACTTACAAGGTGGTAGCTAAGCTTGCAAAGCAACCTGGCTGGCTTTATTTCCTGAATATGGCCCTATCTTTTTTAAGAATGTTAAAATGATGTTGTAAGAGAAATGGTTACTTCATAGTAGAAATCTTCTTTGGATAATTTAGTTGATATTAAAAGACGAACTGAGGGTGGTGCCTGTGGATCAAAGGAGAAGGACGCTGGCCCCATGTGTTGGATGTGGCAGGTTCAAACCCAGCCCCGGCCAAAAACTGCAAAAAAAAAAAAGATGAACTGAGTCTTATGAAGTGCTCAACAATCTTAGAAATAGCTTCCTGTCAGTAGTTAATTTCCATGTAAAATACCAAAGGTCTTAGCTAAAAACTCAAGGTTCTAATTATATCAGTCAGTGGAATAAGTGGGTCCGGCTCACATCTTCAGATTTCTGTCCAGAATTTTATGAAAGGGAATTATTTGGAGCCTAAAGAAATATGTAGGTCATTAGAAAAGTTTTGAGATACACAAACTTCAAGAAACGTGAAATCTATGCAGACAGAAAAAAACGTAGCACACCAAGAAAATTGAAACTTGCACAGTGAATCAGAAAGGATGCTATTAACTGTGTTTCTTGGGTGAAATCATGGATCATGGCAGAGTTTATCTCATAATTTTCATAGTGATCCACATACTATTTGCAGCCTTCACCTGGGAAGTATGTCATTTACTCATACGTTGTACTCATTAGGTGGGCACTTACCAACCCCTGCTGTCCATCCCCTTTCTTGAAGTAATTGGGTTTTTCTCTCATGTGTGCTTGTTAATCTACAAGTTTCAACTTAGTATTGAGTACATAGGGTGTTTGATTTTTCCATTCCTGTGATACTTTATTTATGAGGGTGTTCTCTAAATCCATCTATGTTGTAACAAAAGATAAGAAATCTCCATATTTTTTATGGCTGAATTTTCCATGGTATATACACACCACATTTTATTAACTCATTCATGTGCTAAAGTACATTTGGGTTGTTTTCATATTGTTGTGATTGTAAATTGCGCTGCTATAAATATTTGAGTGCAAATGTCCTTAGGATAAAATGGCCTTTTCTCTTTTGGGTAGATACTTAGTGAGATTGCAGGGTCAAATGGAAGATTTATTGATAATTCTTTGAGGACTGTCCATTTCTTTCTGTAGCCGTGCCTGAGTCTTCTTGCCTCATCTTGCCTCGTCTCCTTTCTCTTCTCCTTTGTCTTCTCTCCAACAACAGCATCTGTTGCTTTGGGACTTGTAATGTGGGTCATTTTCCTGGAGTTAGTTGATACTGCAAAGTGGTTTTGATTTGCATTTCTCTAATAATTAGAGACAGAAGGAGATTTTCATGATTTTATTGTCTATTTGTCCTCATGAGAAAAGATTCTGTTCAGGTCTCTCACCTTGATTTTAATGGGGGTTTTTGTGAATTTTTTGTTGATTTGCTTGAGTTCTTTGTAGATTCTCGTTCTTAGCCCTTCATCAGATTTGTAGCATGCAAGTATCTTTTTCTGAAGGCTGTTTCTTTGCTTTGCCGATTGTGTCCTTAGCTATGTAGAATATTTTTAACTTGATTAGGTCCCACTTTTAAATTTTTGTTGTTGTTTCAATTGCCTTTGGAGTCTTCTTAAATTCTTTCCCTAGTCCAATATCATTAAGCAATTTCCCACACTAGAGCAGTTTTTCAACCTTTTTCTTAATCTCATGACACATTTAAAACTGTAGTTAAGCGCGGCACCTGTGCCCCTCCGCCGGCCCCATATGCCAGCCCTGGCCAAAAACTGCAAAAAAACCCCAAAACCAAGAAACTGTAGTTAAACTTCCGAGGCACACTTACATTATGTTGACTGTCCAAAGGAGTAAGAAAAAGTATGTACTTATCTGTGATTTGAACTTCACTTAAAAATAATTTAATAATGATGTTTAAAAATTTTCACAGCACACCTAAAATCCTCTCACAGCATACCAGTTGAAAATCACTGTTCTTGATTTTTTTTATAGTTTTGTGTTAGGTTTAAGATTACCTTACAAATGCAAACAGTGTAACCCAGTTGTACGTACCCCCATGTCAAAATAGATATTGAAAAAGGGAATGCTTATATGCTGTTGATGGCAATATAAATTAGTACAACTTCTATGAAAAATAGTATAGAGATTCCTTAAAGAACTAAAAGTAGACCTACCATTCAAACCAGCAGTCTCACTACTGGGTATTTACTCAAAGGAAGAGAAGTCATTGTATCAAAAAGACACTTGTACTTGTATGTTTACTGCAGCACAATTTGCAATTGTAAAAATATGGAATCAACTGGTGTGCCCATCAAGTAATGAACAGATGTGATATATGTATCATGTACTATGGCTCAGACATAAAAAGAAATGAAAACATGTCTTTCGTAGCAGCCTGAATGGAACTGGCAGCCATAATCCTAAGTGGATTAAATATCTCAAGAATGGAAAAAAACAAATAACTGCATATCCTCACTTATATGTAGGAGCTAAATGATGGGGATACACAGTGGGATAATGGACTTTGGATTCTTGTAAGGGGGAAGGTTTGGAGGGGACTGAGGGATCAAATATCTATTTGGTATTACATACGCTATTCAGGGGACAGGTATACTAAAAGCCCTGAATTAGACCTATACAATTCATCCATATAACAAGAAAACACTTGTAAATCTATTGAAACAAAAATAATTTACCCTGGGGGAAGGAAAAAGAATACTGTTAGCTAAGGGAAGGGAACTATTGGCCACCCAAAGTCTTGCCAGTTTTTATTTTGGATGAATGAAAGCCGTGAGCTTGACTTAACTCCTTGAAAGGTTGTATGATTTTTTGACCCCTATTTCCCATTTTTATTAGCATTTTAAATTTATTTTTATTGTACAGATTAATGTCAGCACAGGTACTTTCCCTTTTTTTGGCAAACAAGTATTAGAAATCCCTAGTGTCACTTGGTGGTCATGGAAAGAAGTAGTTTGTGTCTGTTAATTATTTTCTCTCCATCAGACCAGTTTCCTGGCTTCAGAAAATGTAGGAGAAGGTACCATTCACCGTGAACTAGGAAGGTACCTTCTATCCTACAGACCTTACTAAAGCACCAATTTCCTACACAAGAGATTCTGTTCCTTTAACAGGAGCCTCTTCTGGCTTCTTGAGGCTATCTGGTTGCAGTGACCTGGAGCCATATGCTTTCCACAGTATCTCTTGTATGTCACACTTCAGTACCAAGAACATTAGTCATTCTTGAACATGGTCCAATTTTTCCTACAACTGAATACTGATTTTATACATATCTTGTAATTGTGTATAATTATTGCTTGTTATTTGTTAAAATCTTCCTCATCTTTAAGAGTATCTCAAAAGCTACTTCTTTGCCTAAACGTTGCCACATTGTAAATGTTGTTCTGTCCACTCCCAACCCCCAATTTGAATGAATTATTATAGGTCTGCAGGATTTTCCTTTTTTTTTTGGATGGATTATAGCGAACTATGACTGGTCTGCTTTGCTTTGCATGCTGGTCTGTGAAATTTTTGAAAGTCAAGTTTCAAATCTCAGTGCTCTTTGAATCTCTTTTGGGCCTAACCTGGTATTGTTTATGGAGAAGTTCCCATTAATATTTGAAGTGTTTTATTGAATTATGTGTCTCTATGGAGTGTCACAAAAGACATTTCTGCTTGTCAATAAATAATAAAATGTTTACTTGCTAGCTTTATTTCATAAAGATCCATACTAGCACTGTCTAATAGAACTTTCTACACTGATGGAAATCTTCTATACTGTGTTAAAATGGGAGCTACTTGCTACATATGACCATTGAGCACTTGAAGTATTGCTAGTGTGGCTGAGGAATTGCATTTTAAATTAACATAAAAATTAAATTTAAATTTAAATAGCCACTTGTGGCTAATGGCTACTGCATTTTACAGCACTACCAGAGAAATAAGATGTTTCAATCTTGCTCTTTTCCTCTCTCTTTTCAGCAGTCTTTATTAAGCACCTGTTACTTTCTATGCCCTGGGGATACCAAGAAGCCCTGGTTAATTCCAGGACTGGGGAAACAAACTCTCATAGAACTGCAGAGGGACCCACAAGATATCGTCACTCATTAATACAGGACAGTAAATGTGATGCTGTCATGGTAAGCAGGGAATTGAGGACACATGGAAAAGATTGGTATAAAGCCAAGGATGATTTGCGACCAAAACCTTGCAAGTGGGGGAAGTCTCATCTCCCCAGGGCCAACTCATCTGTGAAGTACAGTGGATAGGTCAAGGAGGGTGGCACAGAGGAGATCACCTGACCTGATTGTATTTTATGGGCCATGATGGACAGGCCATCAGTGGTCAATTGGTGTATATTATAGATACATGCAACATGGTAGAACATGATCAAGTGTCCTGTCTACCATATCTTTATTGTGATGAACATTTCTCTCATGAAAGACATAGTAACGTTCTACTACTTTGTCCATTTCTTTTTTTTTTTTTTTTTGAGACAGAGCCTCAAGCTGTCCCTCTGGGTAGAGTGCTGTGACATCACAGCTCACAGCAACCTCCAACTCCTGGGCTCAAGTGAGTCTCCTCCCTTAGCCTCCCAAGTAGCTGGGACCACAGGCGCCCGCCACAACACCAGGCTGTTTTTTTGGTTGCAGCCATCATTGTTGTTTGGCGGGCCCTGACTGGATTTGAACCCACCACCTTAGATGTATGTGGCTGGTGCCTTAGCCACTTGAGCCACAGACACTGAACCACTTTGTCCATTTCTTTGACTTTTAAGTCCCAACACTGTTGAATTTCTAGGGTTTTAAGTACGAGATGGATTAAGTTTATAGTTGGTTCTCTTGGGCTTACCATAATACCTGTCCCATGGAAGGTGCATAGGAAACATTCATTCATTCATTCATTTATACTGTAGGTCCCTGATAGGCTGTGGCTTCACAGGAGAGCTCCACTTGGACCCTGCCTCCTACGGAGACCCATCTTACAGGGCTAGACAGGCAAGACACTAATCAGTATAGCAGTCACTAAAATTCATTTCATGAGGGAAATTAAGGGGCTGGTGATAGATTGTAGCTGTAGGGATCTGTTTTAGGTGATGGTGAGTGAAGCTCTCTCAGTTATGTGATGAGTCTGGGAAAGAATGCTGACCTCTGCTTCAGCAGAGTACAATATGCAGCAAGTATAACACGGGGATCAAGACCATGTTATGGACAAAGCTCATGGCTTGCTCTGGCTTCTAACTGAAGTCCATGGAGGCTGGAGTATGATAAAGGAGAGGAGAGTTGTGTGAGATGAGATCTGAGAGGGGAGGAAGGAACTGGAACCTTCAGGGTCCTGTGGAATGTGTTAAAGAGATAAACAAAAAATCCTAAGAATGACAAGTAATCATTTCATAAAGATTCTCTCTCTCTCAGAGAGGGAAGTTTGTAAAGTTTTAGTCCACATTAGAAGTGACTGAACACTTCTTATGGTCAGTCACGTTGCTATTTTGAGATCCCCTCATTTTGGCCACAGTGGAAGATCCATTAAGAAACTGTATAGTGTTCTATATCTTCTGGGAATGCTTGAAGCTAAAATAAACTGGGGGAACATCTGATGAATCCTTGGAGAGACAAAAGTTGAGGATGTAGTGCTGCACAAGTAGGTTTTGACTTGGGTCTAATTTTTAGAGTAAGCCTCCCTGTGAGAGGCAGTAATTGGCTGGAAGAGCGTGATTTCCCCTAATTGCCTTTCTAATTACACATGGCGGTGTTGGGGGCCTGAAGGCTTGGTGCTTGGCACTGCACATCACAGATGACTTGGCCCTGGGGAGATGAGACTAAAATATCTCCCAGGTATGAGTCTTCTTGGGCAGCCCACCAACCAGTGAAGATGCAGATAGGAGTTGAGGGATGTAGGTTATGTAAATGGCCTTTCTGATATTTAAGGTGGGGGTGATCCACCTCAGATTGTGGACATCCCACCATACCTTTTAGCTTTAGGAAAGTTGGCTTCTTGAAGGTCTTGTTTTAGTCCTTGTTCATTTTTGTTATGGTATTCCAAGAAGTAGAGGTAGCACAGATGCTGTTATTATTGCCCATGTTTTCTCATCTCATTTCCAATTACTTGTTTTTCAGTTTTTAATTTTTTTGCATGCTGACCTGCAGTCTGCTGATTGGCATTTGCAACTCTTTGACCAGGGCTCTCTGGAGCCACAGGTACTGTACATGGCCATCTAGAAGGGATGAATGAATTCAAGTCCCTTGGCCAACAGCTTTGAGCCAATGATTGTTGATCAGATTTGGATAATATCTTCTCTGACTTATTCCATCTTCCCCTGTTGCTCCCTGGGTCATCTCCCAAATAAAGTACTGGTCCTGGAGTCTTTTGATCTCAGGATCTGTTTCTACGAAGACATTCTACCTTAATAAAAGTTGATACAAGAACTTAACGGCTACAAAGCTTCATTGACAGACATGGAAGTCACATATGAAGCCCAAATGTGTTTCTTTGAATAAGACAAAGTCAGCATTACTATATAAAGTATAATCAAGTGATGACAAGTTACTTGAAATTAGTCATTTAATCAGCAACTCTGGGTAATGACAATCAGACTTCGTTTTGTTGTTTTGTGAGAGGGATCATTTTATGAAGCTGGGAAATATCAGAATCTTGAGGGGGGACAGGCAGATACTTAGGTCCTCAGTAGGAAATTTTGAGAATGTTTAATGAAACTATCTTGAGTTTCCTGCCTGAGACTAAACACCAGGCAAACTTAGATTTGTCTCTGATTGGGGTTGCCCTTGGTCTGATGGTATTTTTTTGTTTTTTCAGTGTTGCTTCGAGTTCATATTCGGCATTTAAAAGCTGGGGATTTTAAATGAAAAGACCAACATGAATATCTTCTTTAAATTAAAATCACAATACTCATGTTCTTAATTGAAACAATAAAATTAGGCAGGGGGGGCGATGGGGACCCTGCATTCCTACCCATCAGCGGTGCCTTCTAGGCAGTCCCTACTGATGAGTAGTATCTTGAGCTCAGCCTTCATAGTATCTGCCTAGTCCCAAGAGACAGGTAAATTTGCATCTATGATCTCAGAATTTGTTTTTGGTTTATTAACTGTTTGAAAAGCTTAATTCTTAGGCACTTCTGCCAATTAGTTTTAAATAGGGAGTTGAAATATCTGTGAAATTAAAATGTATGCCTGTGTCCATACTCTTTGTTTTAGAGGGTGATGTACTTGATGGGGGGGATATTATAAGTTAATAAGATTTTGTTAACAAAAACATCGTTTAGCTTAGAGCTCTCCTATAACCATCCTCCAGAGGGAATGGGGGGGAATTTTTATAATTATGTAGCTCTGAAAGTATTTGGCTTGGATCTCTTAAGTTATCTTAGCTAATTTCAGATGACTTAGAATGTCTGCCAGAAGTTGAGGGAGCATGTGTATATTGAAAGGATTTGGATAGGAATGCTTCAGTGACAGCCTCTGTAGGAGGAGGAAGGGGGCCATATGGCTGATCTATTGGGCTTCCACTTGCCTTGAAAAAGTTCTTTAACCTTTATAAGTAGAAAAGCCAATGAAATGGGACTTGCCCAGTGTTTCATATAATATATGTTTACTTGTCCGTGCTTTTCAGATAAAACATCTGGATATGATTGGCTATATGAGCAGTTAAAGTCTCTTTTTCTAGAAATACATAATAGATTAAAAAGTCTAACTACAATATAATGACTGCCCTTTGATTATTATTTCTAATTTATTGTATTTTTGAAACTCCTGAGGACCACTCTGTGTTGTGTAGACCAGTGAATTTAGGGTAAGTGTCATCTTTTCTCATGTCCTGACCATTACACTGTCTAAAAAAATTTTGAGAGTGTTTTATCATCTATGGTGAATTTCCTACATGAGACTAAATTACAGGCGAACTAGATTTGTCTCTGATTTGGGTGCATTTGGTCTATGTATGTTTTGTTTTTTGTCAGCCTGCTAACCCGATTCAGCTCTGCATGTAGACAATTAATTGTCAATTGAATTATTATAAGGATATTGATTACTAAATTAATTGAATTTATTATTTGTTACTCTTTGCATTTTTATAAATAAATGTGATTTAAATCTGTCAGAGCTTCAGCTTAACATGACATAGCCCCACTAAGTGGATATAATCCCCAAGTCTAAGCAGAAACACTTAGTGGATAAGTTATTTTGTACAGGTGCTGTAAAATATTTGGAAGCAACCATTGCAGAGTTCTACTATGACTTTAAGGTCTTTGAGACTAAGGGAAAAGAGATTTATACTTCCATCTTCCTTTGGCTTATATTAAACTTGTTTAAAGATGAGCTTGCTCAAATGTACTTGTCTAATCTACCATCTCCTCAATGTCAGGTGTTGTTTATTTTCCAAGGTATCAGTTGGCTAATTTGACAAACCAATCAATGCTAATTTAATAATAGATGAAGACAATGGTTTATTCATCAATTTAGTCATGTGTTAAATCAGTCAGTAAATTGAGTGTGAACCATCAGCCAGGCCGCTGCACCCTGCCTCCATGGAACTTAGTGGGTAGGAAAGACAGAGACCAGACAAGTAATTTCACCAGTCATTGACTTAAAAGTGTGATGTGTACAAGGAAGTTTGGTGTGCATGTTGGGTGAGCCAGAAGCGGTGAGGTTTTAAGGATGGGAGTAATTGCTATTGTTAATTGAGGCAGAGTGTCTCTAATGAGACAAGGGCTGAAAGAGAATACTGAAGAGGAATCTGTGACCTAGTTGATGTGGGACATCCTGGAACCCATCACTGCTGATGTGATCTTTAAGCTGAAGGTTAGATCTAGTATCTGCTCTTCCTTTCATGGTAACACTTGCATGAGCGTGGTTGCTTATTTCATTTTTATTTCATTTGTAATTCCCTTTTTAAAGTCTACTTATTGATGATCTGCTTTGTGCCAAGCACTCTCCTGGGAGCTAAAGTACTTAAAACGTTCATTGTAGTTAGGGTGGAACAGACACGGAGGATGACAGTTCACATAGTACCATCATGTGGTGACTGTAAGAATAAAGAAAAATGTGTTGCAGTAGGGCCCAGCTGTAATGCTCCTAGGGTGTGGCTTGTGGCACAGGGAAGATTTTCGTGTGTCTAGGGTGATATATGTGTTGTGGGTAGGGGTGTTAAGATGGTATGTGCTGATGGTGAGATTAACGCTGTGTTGGTGTAGGGTTGAGAGGCTGGGAGCAGCCTATCTGGTGCAGTTAGATAGAGCACGAGCAAGGCATCTGGATCCCAGATCCAACCACACAGCTTGTGCTCGGAGCACACAAGCAGGGGCCTGGTTGCGGAGAGCCTTCCTCTCGTATTTTGCACTCTGTGCTGTGGAGGGCTGGGCTAATTGGAAGCGTGAGCCTGATGTATTGGAAAAGTACAACAGGTCATTGGCTATTTGAGGTTGGGATGGGGCAAAGATTTGGCATTAGCTAAAATGACTAAAGGAAAATTTATAGAGGAGTGTCTCCTGAGAAACACTGATTTGTAAGGAGCTGAAAAGGGAAGAGCAGCCTGCCGAGATAGAAGGGCAGGAATGGTGGAAAGAGGACTGTGAACTACCTGGTAGGTGAGCCAGAAATTGCTGAAAAAGCTGTAAGGAGACAGGTAGTCAGTGGCATCAGGGAGACGCAGCGCAGGCACGTGCCATCCTATTCCCAGCAGCTGATCTGAAGGGCAAGGCTAAGGGATTGGGGGACGGGGATGGAGTCAGACAGTGTTTTGCACTGGGCAAGAAGCAGCTATTATTAAACTTACGGTTTTCTTCACTTCTTTCATTTTTTTTCAGTTTTTTTATTTCTTACTTTTTTTTAAGACAGGGTCTTGCTCTGTCACCCAAACTAGAGTGCAGTATCATCATAGTTCACTGTAAACTACTACTTCTGGGCTAAAGCCACCCTCCTGCCTCAGCTTCCTGAGTAGCTGGGATTACAGGTGTGCACCACCACATCGGGCTGATTTTTTTATTTTTTTTGTACAGACGAAGTCTCATTCTTGCTCAGGCTGGTCTCAAACTCCTGGCCTCAAGCATTGCACCACCTCAGCCTCCCAGAGTGCTAGGATTACAGGCGTGAACCACTGTACTGCCCAGGTTTTGATTTCTTAGCGTATACCATAGTATGTTAATATTTTGGATTCTACAAAGACATATTTTTAACCTCAGGATAGAGAAAGAGAGAGAGAGAGAAAGGAATCATAGGGACTGGGCTCAGTGGCTCACGCCTGTAATCCTAGTGGTTTGGGACGCCAGGGCAGGTGGCTTGCTTGAGGTTAGGAGTAGGAGCCCAGCCTGAGCTAGAGCAAGACCCTGTCTCTACTAAAAATAGAAAAACTAGCTGGGTGTAGTGGTGTACACCTATAATGCCAGGTGCTAAGAGGCTGAGGTAAGAGGATTGCTCAAGCCCAAGAGTTTGAGGTTGTTGTGAGCTATGATGCCACAGCATTCTACTCAAGGTGACAGAGACACACTGTCTTAGGGGGGAAAAAAAGGACGGAAGAAATTATAGAGTTGTATGCCTGGACAGGGTAATTGAGGCTGTGTTAGAAACTGACATGAGGTTCCAGCTAGGTCTAACCAGCTGATCTTCTGGGCGGGTAGTTGTTCTTTGTAAAATTTCTTGTGCATGGTACTGGGAAATTAGGAGCTTGCTAATTTCATTCAGTGATTATGATCTGTTTCTTCTGCCTTTCCATTTTTACGTGAAGAAGCAAATATCATTAACAATCAAAATGACCCATTTGTTCTCATTATGAGATACAATTCTTGTAAAGAATTTAGTATGCATATCCTTGACCTTTTTTAAAATTAAAAATTATCTTGAAAATTTACCTCTACATCTGTAATTTCTGTGGCGTGCTCAAGAACAGCTTAATAGTCTGAAAACGGATGAATTTAAAATTAGAGAGCTGAAGGTCATAACCCAGCAATGATAACTTAGCTAATGAAATATTCATTTCTAAGCACGAAGTGGCACTGTATATCAATATGTTGTCACTCTCTGTCATCATTACGTAGAGCACAGGTATATTTATGCATTTATAAATAGCTGAGGGGAGAAAAGAGGCTAATTACATGCAGAAATTTTCATCGCTGTGTTTTTAACAGGCAACTGCTAACCATTTCTGCAAGCCACGTTTGTGAATTAAGTATCGGTTCTGCACATTAACCTCTGCTGTGTTTGGTTTTTAGATGATGCAATTAGAGGAGCACAATTCAGGAGATATGCATGCTTTTTTAGGTCACGTCCACACCAGGGGGTTGTTTATACAAATGTAATATGAAGTGTGTAATTTAGCACTACCTAGAAAAATTAAAACAAAAACCCTTTGGTTTGAAAAATCTAGAACATTATTAAATAGATACATATATTTATATAATTAGCTTCACCAATTAAGAACAAATTGACTTTAGAAAAAAAATCAATGTAATTATCCAGATAATTCAGGCTAATTAAAGCCCTTCCCAAATCCTTAGATCTTCATCAGCTGCATGTTTTGGGTAAAAGCAGATTTTTTTTGGTGTTAAGTTAGCTTTATAATTTCTATCAGTCTTGCTTTATTTTGCTGGTGTGTATCTGGCTTCAGTTGCAAGTGCCCCCTTGACAAACAGTTGTTGTTCAGGGAGAAAATAAAATGAATATAAAACATTACATGTGATATGGAAAGCATCATGGTACTCATACTGATAAATCATCTTAGAATGCATTGCAGTCTTTAGATATGCATGGACAACAATGGAGAATTCATGTAAGAGAAGACACCTGGGGTCATGATGATAATGCTCTAATGAACAACCTGCTTTATATTCTCATTCTGTTTCTTTGTCTCTCTTTCTCTATCTCTCTCAAATTTTTTCCTTTGATTCCTGCCAGTAACCACCACTTCTCCCCAGTGGTGGCTATTACACTTTTTCTATGTAGACCTTTTCTAAATAATATCACAACCACTGGTGAGACTTAAAAATGGCCAGCTGTGGTGGCTCACACCTGTAGTCCTAGCATTCTGGGAGGCCGAGGCAGGTGAGTTGCCTGAGCTCACAGCTTCAAGACCAGCCTGAGCAAGATCTCGTCTCTAAAATTAGGCAGGTGTTGTGGTAGGACCCTGTATTTCCAGCTGCTTGGGAGGCTGATGCAAGAGAATCTTTTGAGCCCAAGAGTTTGAGGTTGCTGTGAGCTATGATGCCCTACTGAGGGCAACAAAGTAAGACTCTGTCTTAAAAAAAAAAAAATTAATAATGCAAACCACCTTAAATGACCGTCATATGTAGGTGTCCTAAATCATATGTGCCCTTAGCTTTTTTCTTAACATTCACTGTGAAATGAATATATATGTGTGTGTGTCAGATCTGAGGGGGGTGGAGTAGGTGGTGGCAGAATTACTGGTTTAGGCTAGTTCAGAAATTCAAAAGGAAGATTTGCCTTGGGCAATTGGCACTTGCTTTTCGTTTCTGAAAATTTTATTTATTTACTTATTTTTCTTTTTTTTTTCTTTTTTTTTTTTTTTTTTGAGACAGAGCCTCAAGCTGTCCCCCTGGGTAGAGTGCCGTGGCATTACAGCTCACAGCAACCTCCAACTTCCTGGGCTCAAGCGAGTCTCTTGCCTCTGCCTCCCAAGTAGCTGGG
>CAUYTI010105642.1:0-11610 GCA_963575145.1 Galago senegalensis | reverse complement strand
CCAGATTGAAAACTGCAACAGAATTGGTGGAGCATATAATCTGTATATTTTTGTGTACATAAAAAAACCTGACTTGAGTTGAGAATTCACTGTCAGAGCAGTTTAGACTATAATAATCTAAGATACCAAAGTTTCAGACTTGTGTAAAATTTGAAGTTTTGACTAATAGGAAAAATAATTTCTGGATGAAAAATTAATTTCTCCAGTTTACATCTACTCTAGGGGAAAAATTTTTACACTAGATCTGTGGTCAAAAGTAAAAATAATATCCAGGGGAAGTGGGATCCACCTTTAACCCCAGCTACTCTAAAGGGTGAGAGTAGAAAATTGCCAAAGCCCAGAAATTAGAAATTGCTGTGAACTGTAGACACCAAAGAACTTTACTGAGTATGATGAACAAGTAAGTCTCAGTCTTTATAAAGAAAAAAAAAGAAAAGAAAAGAAAAAATGAGGAGTAACTCTAATACAAATGTTTTTCTCCATTTATTTATTGAGACAGAGTCTTTTTCTGTTACATTTGATAGAATACCCTGGTATCATAGCTCACAGAAACCTTCAAGTGTTCTCACTAAGCGAACATATTCCTTCAGTTGGGAAGCCACCAGTCTGCATAAACTCTGGCTTTTTTTTTTTATTCTTCAGAGATGGGTATCTCACTAGTGCTGAAGCTGGTCTCAAATTCAAAGCTTAGACAATACAATTGAGTGTGCCTCTTCAATTGCCAAGATGAGCGGTACAAAGAACCACCTCAGGCCACAAAACCTAGTTTAAAAATTTTAATGTCTAAAGTAGTGGCTCACTATGGCAGTGGTGATTTCAAAAAGCACCCCAGCCAATCTGCAATAAACAATAGCTGAACATTGAGGGATATACTTGTAGTTCAAGCTACAGGGGAGGCTGAGGCTAAAAATTCACCTGAGCCTAGGAGATGTATGATGATTTCCAGACCTAAGTGTACCTGACAGAATTCCTAGTTCTAGAATAGGCTTGTTTTAAATGGTAGGTGTATCCCTGAAGTTTCCCTCTTGAAATATGGTGGGACACTGTTTCCAATAGTCTATTCTGTACATGCTGTTGAAGAGTTTTGTTGGATCACACATATAACACACAAAAACTAATGACATTTGATAAAGATAAAATAGATCCATACCTAGTTTGGTGATCTTCCACCACAGATATGTAAAACAGCCCTGATATACTCCCTATGTGTCACTGAGGCTTGTGGAGTAGACAATCCTCAAAGTTTCTGATAAGCTCATTTCTTAAGTAGAGCTCAATGACTTAGTTCACACATGACTACATATTTCAATACTCTGGGCAGCTAAATTAGGCAGATTCCCTCACCTCTTGTTTTAGAGTCAAAACTGAACAACAGAAAGACAACTTCTGACCTGATCTCTCACTGTGTTGCTACTCAAATGGAAAGGGTACTCAAGATTTGTATCCCCTAACTATAGATCCAGCTACTCCAGAGGGAGAGGAAGCAGGATCACTTCAACTGAAGAATTTAATGTAATTGTGTGCAAGCCTGAGGTCATGGACAATCTAGCCAAAAAAACAGTGACAGTTGGTCTCATGAAAAATAATGAAGGAAAGATAGGAAGAAGGATAGAAAGGAAAAAAGAAGGAAGGAAAGAAATAGGAAAGAAAAGAAATAATGCAAGAAAAAAAAAGAAAGATAAAAAGAGATACAAAGAAAGAAGAAATTAAATAAATAAATAAATTTGGCCAGATACAATTTCCAAGAGTGAAATTGTGATGAAAGGTCAGTAGGCAGACGTAATACAAGACTACATAACTGAGGAGATTTAGTGTGCTTCCTGGGTGAAGTAGGACACAAGGACTCAGGACAAGTTTATTTGCAGATGTTTCCTTAGGACACTGCCAGTAGATTGGATGGTTTGGAGTTGGCCACAGATGTCTGGTCCCTAGTCTTCGACTGATTGGGGCAAGGGTATATTGGACCAGATTGAAAACTTCGACAAAAAAAATGGAGTGTATAATATGGATATTTTTATTTTCAGAAGAAAACCTGACTTGAGTCAAGAATACACTGTGTGGACAGTTTAGAGTGACTAGAAGAATGTAAGGTACCAAATGGTCAGATTTGTATAAAACCTGAAGTCTTGACTAATAGGGTTGTAGGAAAATTTTTTTTTTCTCTGAGAGAATAATTTCTCCATTTGACATCTATACAAGAGAAAAGTATTCAAAACTAGATCCATGGTTAAAAATAAAATAAATAGTAATAATAGCCAGGTAGTGTGGCATGCACCTGAAATCTCAGCTACTCAGTAGGCTAAGAGAAGAAAATTGCCTAATCTAAAGAGTCGAGGTTGCTATGGTCTTTAGAAGCCATAGAACTTTGCTGAGTGTGATAAATAAAGTAAATCTCTGTCTCATTAAAAGAAAAGTAAAAATGAGGAGTAACAACAATACAAATGGTTTTCTCCATTTATTTATTGAGATGGAGTCTTGTTTTGTTGCTTTTGATAGAGTACTCTTTTATAATATCTCATAGCAAACTTCAAGTGTTTTCATCAAGCTAATCTATTTCCTCACCTGACAAGCCAGGTACCTGCCTAATATCTGGACATTTTTTTATTCTTCAGAGATAGGTATCTCATTACTGCTGAAGTTGATCTCCTGTTCAGAAGCTCAGACATTGCAACTAAGTGAGTCTCCCAAATTGTCAATATGAGAGGCATGAAGAACCACCCCTGGCAACAAAACCTAGTTTGAAAAATAACACATTTTGAATTCTGAAGCAGTGGCTCACAATGAGGGTGATGAGTTCAAAATTAATCTCAATCTGCAACAAAAAATCCCTGTGAATTTAGGCTGTTGCCTCAATTTCAAGCTACTCTGAAGGTTTGGCAAAAGACTCAAATGAGTCCAATACATGGAGGTTTCTATGAGCTGTGATGGCCCAACACTGTACCCATAGAGACAAAGGGAAATTCTGACTAAAAGTAAATTTAAAAGACCAAAGGGCACGCTAAATAAGTGTCTCTATGCAGTTTTGCCATCTGGAATGCAACATGAGTCTCCCTGCTATACAAAATCTCAATAGTTGTGTCAACCTAGTGAATGGAATCTCAGCTATTAATGTAATCAAGAGGGCAAAAATGGGAGATCACTTCTCTGTCTTTGGATGGAGAACTAAGAAAGTTCCTGGATCAAACACTTGCAGGACTCAGTTGATGTGAACAAAAAATTTCAGTATTTTTGACCAGATGCCTGGATCCATGACATTCCTAGTTGAAGTCATTACATGGTCAACATGGATGACATCACAGTAGGTTTTGCACTGGGTTGCAGTCTTTAAGCTTATTCTTATTCCTGCTAAGCATGCTTAGTTGCTGTCTGAGTTTGTGATGGCTCCCAATAGTTACAAAGTGTGCTGTGTTTTTCTCCACACTCAATTCTAGCTTCCTAAATTTTGTTGTGTAATCATGGCCAAGGGATTCAAAAACCTACTTTTTCCATTTCAAGTCACGGATTTCTGTACAAATGGAAGAGTGTATTTTATACCTAATGTTTCCCTCATATGTTATAGAACAAGAAATCGAATCCAGTGTTTGGACAATGATTTGACAGACTTTAATGGTATATAACACAATTTCCCTTTCTAATTTTCATTATGTTTTTATTCCTTAGATAAAATAGGTTTGATTCAGATGGTAGGTGTCTCACTTACGTTTTCCTCTCAAAATTTGGTGGAGCACTGTGTTCAGTAGTGTACCCCATACATGCAGTGATTTATGATCATGAGAAATATCACCCTGTCTTGAAATTTTCCATCAATATTGAATTCCGTGGTCTGAGGTGTGTCTGATGTTTTGGCTTTTGGGGCAAAATGTATATGGATGTATTATATCGGATTACACATATAATACACAATACCTAATGCAACCTGATAAAAATAAAAGAGATTCTTGCATAAGTGTGGTGATCTCCCACCACGGATATATAAAACACTCCACACATATGTTCTGTGTGTCACCGAGGCCTGATGATTGGACAATCCTCAATGCCCTGGTAAGCTCATTTCATAAGTAGAGTACAATGACTTATCCGACACATGACTACAAAATTTCAATGCTCTGGCTAGCCATATTGTGCAGATCCACAGAGCTCCTATGTTACAGACAAAGGTGAGCACGGAAATACAACCTCAGGCCAGATCTCCCACCAGGTTTGGACTTAAATAGAAAGTGTAGTTAACTGTTGTATCACTGGCTCAGCACCTGTGGCTTGGGTGGGTGGGGTGCAGCCGCATGCACCCAGGGTGGCGGGCTTGAATCTAGCCCAAGGCCAGCCAGACAACAATGACGGCTGCAACCAGGGAATTGCTGGGCATTGTGGCAGGCGCCTGTGCTCCCAGCTGCTTGGGAGGCTGAGGCAGGAGACTCGCTTGAGCCCAGGAGTTGGAGGTTGCTGTGAGCTGAGATGCCACGGCACTCTACCCAGGGGGACAGCTTGAGGCTCCTGTCTCAAAAGAAAATGTTGTATCACTTACCTATACTTTCAGCTACTCCAGAGAGGGAGGCAGGAGGATCCTTCAACCAAAGAGTTGGATAACATTGTGAGCAAAGCTGAGGTCATGGACAATCTACCCTAGGGAACAGAATGAGAAAGAACAAGAAAATAAAAAAGGAAGGAAGGAAGGAAAGAAAGAAGGGAAAGAAGGAAGGAGAAGGGAAGGGAAGGGAAATAAAGGAAAAGAAAGGAGGAAGAAAAAAGAAGGTAGACAAGAAAGGAAGGAAGGAAGGAAGGAAAGAAGGAAGGAAGGAAGAAAGAAAGAAAGAAAGAAAGAAAGAAAGAAAGAAAGAAAGAAAGAAAGAAAGAAAGAAAGAACGAAAGAAAGAAAGAAAGAAAGAAAGAAAGAAAAGAAGTTTTGCTTGGTACAGTTTCCACAATCAAAATTATATTGAAAGGTCAGTAGGCAAATGGAATACTGGACTACATAAAAAATAAGGAGATTTATTGTGGTCACAGGGCGAGAAGGGATGTGTGAGCCAGGATAAGTTCCTTTGCAGTTGGTTCCTTAAGAGACTGCCAGTTGATCTTATGGGTAGGGGCATCCATAGATTTCGAGTCTCTGGTCTCACACTGATTAAGGCAAGGGAATATTGGCCCAGTTTGAAAAGTGCAACAAAAGGGATGGATTTTATGGAGTGCATCAGAAGGGATGAAGTTTATGCCCACTAAAATACTGTGGATAAGTATTTTAGTGGGTATATAAAACCTGACATTATTCAAGAATTCACTGTTTGTGCAGTTTAGAGTGACTATAAGAATCTCAGATATAAAACAGTCAGAGTTGTGTAAAATCTGATGTCTTCAACTAATAGGAGTTATAGGAAAACATTTTTTCTTTGAGAGAATTTCTCCCATTGATAGGTATTCTAGGGTAAAATTTTTAACACTCAAATCATAATAAAAAATAAAAATAATAGCCAGGGATTGTGGCATGAACTTATAATCCCAGATACTCTAAAGGAGGAGAAAAGAAAATTGCTTAAACCCAGGAGTTGGAGGTTGTTGTAAATCTGTGGGTGTCACAGAATTGTACAGAGTGTGATAAATAAGTAAGTCTCTGTCTCTTACAAAAGCATGTAAAAATGAGGAGTAACTTTAATACTAGTGTTTTTCTCCATTTATTAATTGAGACAGAGTCTTGTTTTATTGCCTTTGGTAGAGTACTCTGGTATCATAGCTCAAAGGAAAACTTCAAATCTTCTCATCAATCCAATCTATTCCCTCCATTGGCATGCCAGGAGTCTGCATAACATGAGACTATTGTTTATTATTAACAGATGCATATCTTGCTAGTGCTGAGTTTGTTCTCCAATTCAGAAGCTCAGACAATGCAACTAAATGGGCTTCCCATATTGCCAAAATGAGAGCTTGAAGAACCAATCCTGTGCACAAAACTTAATTTCAAAAATATCTTCCGTGTCTGAAGTGGTGGCTCACTATGAGGGTGGTGAGTTTGAAAATTGTCCCAGTAGATCTGCAACAAAAAATAGTTTAACATTGAGGAAGTTTCTATAGTTCAAGATACTGGGGAGACTGAGGCAAAAGAACTGCCTGAGCCCAGGAGATGGAGGTTTCTTTGAGCTATGATAGCACAGAACCCTACTGAGAGTGACAAAGTGAAACTGTCTCAAAAAAAAAATGAACAAAAACCATTCTACTAAAGTGTCTCTATAAAGTTTTACCATGTGGAATACAGCTTTAGTCTCACTGCTGAACAAAATAACAGCTATTGTGACAACCTAGTGACTGGAATCTCAGCCACTAATATAATAAATAATGCACAAATGGCAGATCACTTCTCTTTCTGCCATTGGAAAGATGGAGGGCTAAGAAATGTCCTGGATCAAACACTTGCAGGACACCAACCAAAGTTAGCAGCAGAGTCCAGGGAGTATCTTTGACCAGACGCCTGGATCCCATGACATTTCAAGATGAAGTCATTACATGCTCACCATGGATGACATCATAAGGAGTATTGCCCTGAATTACCATCTTGAAACTCAATCTTACTCCTCTTAAGCATGCATAGTTGCTATCGGGGTTTGTTGTTTTGTTCCAACTGTAAAAAATGTGCAGGTTTCTTATATCCACACTCAAGTCCTCTTTGCTAAATTTCCTTTTCTAAGCATGGGAAAGGCATTCAATAAGCCATTCTTTCCTTTACAAGTCATGGATTTGTAATCAAATTGAAGAGTTTGGTTTATAATTAGTGCTGCCCTGTGATTTTATAGAACAAGAAATTGAGCCCAATTATTGCATAATTTGACAGAACTAAATGATACATCACAAAATTCCAAGTTCTACTTTTCGTGATTTTTGATTTCTTTCTCTAGAAAGGCTTTTATCAAATGGTAGGTGTCTCTCTGAAGGTTCCCTCTTGAAATCCAGTATGGCACTATGTCCAGTAGTGTACTGCATACATGCAGCTATTTATGATGATCATGGAAAATATCAGCCTATCTTTAAATTTACATCAATCCTGAATTTCATTTTAGAAGAGTTTAAACTTTTGTTTCCTTGGCCACAGTGCATGTTCAATAGTTATGTTAGATCACATGTATAATTCACAATAACTAATGAAAACTTATAAGGATAAAAGTTATCCTTGCATAATTGTGGAGATCTACCACCAAAGATATGTTAAACAGTCCTGACATATTTTCTATGTGTCATGGAGACCTGAAGATTGGATAATTCTTAAAGACCCCAATAATATCATTTCATAAGTAGAGCTCAATCACTTATCCAAGGCATGACAACAATATTTTGATACTCTGGGCAGAGAAAAGGGGCAGATCCCCTGAGCTCCCATGTTAGAGACAAGGCTGAAGAACAAAAAGACAACCTCAGCCCTGATCTCTCACCGAGTTTCTACTCAAGTAGAAAGGGAAGTCAAGTGTTGTATTCCTTACCTATTGTTCAAACTACTCCAGAGGCCAAGGCAGGAGCATCATTTCCATGGAAGAGTTGGATGTCATTGTTTACAAGGCTGAGAGGTCATGGACAATCTAACCTGGGCAACAGAGTGACAGTTGGTCTTATGAAAATAATGAAAGAAAGAATGAAAGAAAGAAAGAAAGAAAGAAAAAAAGAAAGAAAGAAAGAAAGAAAGAAAGAAAGAAAGAAAGAAAGAAAGAAAAATATTTTGCTAGGTACAATTTCTAAGAGCATAATTATGAGGAAAGGTGAGTAGGCAGATGGAATACAGGAGTAAGTAAAGGAGGAGAATTATTGTGGTCCCTGGAGGGAGGAGAGAACAATGAGAGGACAAGATAGTTTGCAGTTGGTTCCCTAGGAGACTGACAGTTGATCTAATTGGTAAGTGTCATTCAAACATGTTTGATCTCTCTTGTTGGACTGAGTGAGGCAAGTGAATACTGGCCCAGATTGTAAAGTGCAACAGAAGGGGTGAAGTGTATAATCTGGATATTTTAGTGTGCATAAACAAAACTGACTTGAGTCAACAATTCACTGTGTGGTCAGTTTACAGTGACTAAAGAATCTAAGATGCCAAACAATCATAGTTGTTTAAAATGTGAATTATTGACTAATTGTTGTAGAAAAAAAATTTCCAATGAGAGAGTAATTTCTCCAGTTGACATTTAATCTAGAGGAAATTTTTCAACAGTAGATCCATGCTGAAAAGCAAAAATATTAGCCAGTCTTATTGGAAGACATCTGCAGTCGCAGATACTCAGGATGCTGAGAGAAAAAAATTGCCTCTGCCCAGGAGTAGAAATTTGATGTGATATATATATATATATATATATACATATATATATATATATATATGCCACAGATCTTTACTGAATTTGTTAAATAAAGTAAGTGTCTTTCTATATCAAAAATAAAAAGGTAAAAGTGAGGAGTATCTCCAATAAAAATTGTTTTCACCATATATTTTTCATTTTTTTTTTGGCCAGGGCTTGGTTAAACCCACCACTCCAGCATATGGGGCCAGTGCTTTATTCCTTTGAGCCACAGATGCTTCCCACACTATATTGTTTGAAACAGTGCCATGCTTTGTTGCCTTTGGTAGAGTACCCTGGTATCATATCTCACAGCAAACTTCAACTGTTCTCATCAAGCTAACCTCTTCCCTCAGGTGGCATAATAGGGGCCTGCATAATATCTAGCCTTTTTATATTCTTCAGAGATTTGTGTCTCACTAATGCTGAGGCTGGTTACCAATTCAGAAGCTCAGACAATCCAACTGACTGGGCCTTCCAAATTGACAAGATGAGAGGCATGAATAACCACTCCAGGCCACAAAACTGAGTTTGAAAAATATCCCATGTTTTATGTCTGAAGTGGTTTCTCATCATGATGGTGGTGAGTTGAAAAATGGTCACAGACAGCATGTAACAATAAATAGGTGTGTCTTGAGGTGGGCACTTGTACTTCAAGATACTGGGGAGTCTAAGGGAAAAGAATTACTTGAGCCCATGAGATGGAGGATTGTGTGAGCTTTGAAGGCATGGCACTTTACTGAGAGTGACAAAAACAAACTTTCTCAAAAAAAGACAAAATGAAATTAAAAACAGCATCCTTCTGTAGTGTCTATATGCAGTTTTATCATCTGTAATTCAACTTGAGTCTCACTGCTGTACAAAATCTCAAGTGTTGTGTGAGCCTAGTGACTAGAAGATCAGTCATGAATGTAATCAATAAGACACAATGGGAGATCACTTCTCTGTGGATGGAGAGCTAAGAAATGTCCTGGATCAAACACTTGTAGAACACTAGTGGAAGTGAGCAGAATAATCCATTGAGTAACTTTGACCAGAAGCCTGGATCCCACGACATTCCCGAATGATGTCACCATGGGTGTTGGTGTTTGGTCACCATGGATGACATCACAATGGGTGTTGCCCTGGGTTACCATTTTAAGCTTAATTTTGCTAAGCAGGCAAAGCTGTTTTGTTTTTTATTTTGTATTATTATATTTTGAATGAATTATTTTTTACTAAATCATAACTTTGTGCATTGATGTAGTTATGGGTTTCAGGGTACTGCTTCAATGTACAATATTAAATGTTTACATTGAAGTAATTAACATCCATCATAATTATACTGATTTCTTAATAGTTTTGGAATGTGCTTTTGCATCATGCACATTAAGTGAGGTCCCCCAAATACCCTCCATCTTCCTATATTCATCCTTCACTCCCCTGTCTCTCCTCTGGACTATACTTATGTTTTGACATTTGTTTGTGTTTGTAGGTGGTTATATATTGACTTCATAGTAGTATTAAGTACTTTGCATACTTTTTTTGATTCCATTTTTGAGATACTAAGAAGAAAATGTTCCAGATCTATCTAGGTAAACATGAAAAATGGGAAACCTCCATCTTTTTTAATAGATGAATAATATTCCATTGTATACATATACCACTATTTGTTAATCCATTCATGGGTTGTTGGGTACTTGGGTTGTTTCTATGTCTTGGTTATTATTTATTGGTCTGAAATAAACATTAGTGTGCAATCCTCTGTTTTGTAAAATAATTTTTGATCATCTGCTTGTATACCTGGTAGGATGGAACAGTAGGTCTACTTATAGTTCCTTGTATTTTCTCCAAACTTCTTTCCAAATGTCGTTTTAGCTTGCATTCTCACCAGCAATGTAGAAGTGTTCCCTTCTCTCTGAATTCAAACCAACATCTATACTTTTTGGATTTTGTGTCATGGACTAAAGTTACTGGAGTTAGATGATAATTCAAATTTGTTTTGATTTACATATCTCTGATGATTAATGATTATGGGAATTTTTTCATGTGTTAGTAGGCCATGCACCTATCTTCATTGGAGAAGTTTCTATTCAGTCTCTAGCCCACATAGTAATGGGGTTACTAATATTTTTCTTATAGATTAGTTTGAGTTCTCTGTAGATTCTAGTTATCAGACCTTTGTCAGAAGCATAACCTGAAAAAATCTCCCATTATGATAGTTGTCTGTTTGCTTTACTTATTGTGCTCTTGGTTATGCAAAAGCATATTAGTTTGGTTATATCTCAGTAATAGATTTTTGGTGCTGCTTCAATTGCCCAGGGGGTCCTTCTCATAATATATTCTTCCAAGCCAATTTCTTTGAGTGTTTTTCCTGCACTCTCAGCTAGTATTCCTTTATTTTTTGGCCTGGAATGGGTTTGAATCCACCATTTCTGGAACAGGGGGTGGCACCCTACTACTTTGAACCACAGTCAACACCCTTCTTCTAGTATTTTTATAGTTTCCTGTCTTAAGTTTAAATATATTATCCAGTAAGAATAAATTTTTATTAATATTAAACAGTGTTGGTCCAGTTTTAATCTTCTAAAGGTCGCTAACCAGTTCACCCAGCACCATTTGTTAAAGAGGGAGTCATTAACTCATTGAATATTTTTGATAGGCTTGTCAGAGATCAAATGATGATAAACGACTGGGTTCATCTCTTCGTTCTCTTCTCTGTTCCATAAATCTACTGCTCTGTTTTTGTGCCAGCACAATACCTTTTGATAACTATAGATTTATAGTATAGCCTGAAGGCTGGTAATGTGATGCCCCCTGATTCATTCGTATTTCTGAGTAATGTATTTGCTTTTTGAGGTTTTGTCTGATTCCATATAAAATAAAGTACTATTTTTTCCATTTCTTTAAAATATGACAATGGTGCTTTAATAGGGATTCCATTAAATCTGTAGATTGCTTTTGGTAGTATGGACATTTTACATCGAGCTGTATTCCATTAGCCTACTGACCTTTCCTCATAATTTCACTCTTTGAAATTGTACATAGCAAAATTAATTTCTTTCTTTCTTTCTTTCTTTCTTTCTTTCTTTCTTTCTTTCTTTCTTTCTTTCTTTCTTTCTTTCTTCCTTCCTTCCTTCCTTCCTTCCTTCCTTCCTTCCTTCCTTCCTTCCTTCCTTTCTTTCTTTCTTTCTCTCTCTCTCTCTCTCTCTCTCTATCCTCCCACCCTTCCTCCTTCCCTCCCTTTCCTTTCCTTTCCTTTCTTTCTTTCTTTCTTTCTCTCTCTCTCGCTCTCTCCTCCCACCCTTCCTCTTTCCCTTCTTTCTTTCTTTCTTTC
>CAUYTI010105637.1:0-10825 GCA_963575145.1 Galago senegalensis | reverse complement strand
GGCCCACAAAGTAATTTCAAGAATGACTTTGAACAACAAAGAATGAACAACAAAGGAATGGCAGTTCCCCAAACTGTAAGTGCCACAAAATTCCTAGGCTAGCACTGGCCCTGCCGCCCAGGGGAGGCCCCGCCATGCTGGCTGCTGTTCTCACCCTCCTGCGCAGCCGGTCCCGCTCCTCCCGGATGGCGTTCATGGTGGCCTTGGTGCGGTTCAGCTCCTCCTCTTTGCTGCACAGCATGGCGGTCAGGCTCTCGTTTTCTTCCCTCAGCCCCGCCAGCTCCTTCTCCCACCGAGACCGTTCTTCAGCCAGGTTGGGATACAGGTCCCGGCCAAGCACCCCCTCGATCTCCTCAACTGTCTGCAAAACAAAGCCACAAAGAAAAGTCAAGCCAACTGACTTGGAGAAGGGGGCTGGGAAGGAGACAGACCAGATGGGAACAGGTGCCCAAAGAAGAGCAGTGGGTTCTAGAGCCACCTTACTAGAAATAGTGATTGTGACTAAGGACATCCTAATATTACCTTCTCCACAGCTTCAGATGCCCTCGTCACCTGCCTGAGTAGCAGTCTGTGCAGCCCAGCAATTCCCAGAGTTAAAACCCATGGAGTCCCCTCCTGGTGTTCGAGTCTATCTCTGGTGCCAATTGCTGGGTACACACAAATGTTCATTTCCTTCACTTGAGTTCCAGAGAAGGTAGAGACCCCGAATCAGGCAGCAGGCCGATCAGTGATCCTGATACTGCAATTGCAAGCGCTAGGGTTGCAAACTGCATACAAAAATCTAACTCGAAGTTTCCTAAATAATAGGCCTCCTACGTGCCAACTCAGCAATAGGGTAGGTCACGTCACTGCTGCCAGCCTTTAGTGACACATCAGAATTCAAAGGGTGTAAAAGAGGCTCGGTCCCAAGACACGAAAGACAAAAATAAACCTCAGTGACACAGAAAAGAGGAAGCTCATTGTAGAAGTTTCTAAGACAGCAGGGATTTAATTAATTAATAATACAGCTATAAACTGAACAGAATTTTAATAGTACTTTGAGAGTTTAAAAACATTCATTTAACACGTTATTAATGGAGAAGAAACATACAGAAAATAAGAAAAAAGGGAAGAACTCATCTGCTTGCTGTCAAACGACTCATGCTCATTTCCTGTACTTTGGAAAACGCAGCAGATGCCAACTAATAACGACACAGGGGGGAGGACAACCGTGGGGGCGACAGCACTGAATGGATGTGATAAGAAACACATCTCAAATACTTAAAAAACAGGGGCATGTCACTCTGAGATGCTGCCCCTTCCCATGCTGTGCCTTCCTGTTCCTTTCAGGCCTGAGACTCCTCTCCCACTGGGCTCTGCTCCAGACCCTGCTTTGTCCCTGGCTGGTTAGAAGTCTGTGGCCTCCTCCTTCCCTCTTAGTGCCGAGGCTGGGGCTAGACCCAAGTTGTCACTACAGCCAAACATCGGGCCTGGCAGGTCGCAGAGGAAAAAACCAACGATTCTTCTCCCTCCTGCAAACCACATCAACTGTATGTTTGTGATGCAGATGAGTAAAGACGGAAACCAGCAGTGCTATGAACTCGGATCACGGTTCACTTTAAGACACTACAGCTCCTTTACGAAACCCTAGATTCCAATTAACTCGCCCTTTCTGCTGCGTAGCCAGTGAGCTGGATGGTGGCTGTCGATATAATGACTTTTCCTAAAGTAGTTCAGCCCAACAAAAATTTACAGGGTCCTGCTTCTGCCTCGTGGCCCAGTCTACAGTCTGGCTTTCATAGAAACAGTTGGCCCTAATACATATTTGAGGAAAAAACACAAATCCTTCAAGAGAAGTAATTGACCGTTTCCCTCATAGAATCTTGAAGAGCCACGCGGAGGGAGAGGGACGCCACCTTAATGGCCAAGTCGCAGTGCTCGCTGGCCGTGGTGAGCTGCTCGATGTGCCTGTCCACCTCCGCCACCGAGAGGCTGCAGCTGCTCTTCTTGCGGTCACAGAGGGCATTCTCCAGCCCTGTCAGCACCCTCTGCAGTTCCGAGTCCAGGTCGCTGCAGTTGTCTGTGAGTGAAGGAAGACGAAAGGCGTTAAGCCCGACAGTGAGCTCTCTGCTTCACTTACCCTGAGGGACTGACTTGGGCGAAAGGGAATGTCTGGGCAGTTGGACGGTCAGGAGCCCAACACCTCCAGCCCAGTCTCACAGCACTGCCTCCGAGGCTTGGGGTCAATGGACAGCTCTTTATTAAGGCCTTTCAGACCACGGTCAATTTCTAGATAGCCAAGTTACCCTGAACTCTCTTGTCTTTCACTCAAAGAACAAAAAAGTTATTTCACAGGGAGGTGGAGGGGGCATTTACACTTCTGAAGGCAACTTCAGAAGTGACTGATTCAGAGTCACTTCTGATCAACCTTCCTGCTCAGCCCTCCAAATAAGCACTAATCACAGGAAGATATTCTGCTAAGAAGATCCCATCACTTTATTAAACAAATGACAAGAAGCCCAGAATGAGCAGAGATGGCAGGCATTTCGTAAAAACACAAATTGTACAAGAGACAGTCTTTACCCTCAACAAACTTGGATCAGTTTTTCCCTCTAATACAACCAGTCAAAACTCTGCACTGGTGTGATTTAACCCACATTTTTCCAGCAGTGGAAACAATGATGATTGTCCCAACAAATTACGTATTGTTCTTCATGTCCATGTCTTATAACCAATTCTAATAGTTTGTTTTTGACTTAAAAATCTCAGTTGTATATATTTTTTCCCCTTTTTTTGAGACCGGGTCTCACTCTGTCACCCAGAGTAGAGTATGTGGTGTCATCATAGCTCACTACAGCCTCAAACTCCTAAGCTCAAGGGATCCTCCTGCCTGAGCATCCAGAGTAGCTGGGACTATAGGTGCTCAACACCTCACCTGGCTAACTTTTAATGTTTTTATAGAGATGGGATCTTGCTGTGTTGTTAAGGCTGATCTTGAACTCCTGGTCTCAAGTGATCCTTCTGCCTCAGCCTCCCAAAGTACTGAGATTACAGGCATGGGCCACCATGCCTGGCTGAGAGTTACTTTTAAATGCTGAACATATTTGGCCTGGTCAGGGATGGAAAATTATTGTAATTGTAATGTGGGCTAGATATATCTTAGAAGATAACTTTTTTATGGGAAAACTCCTTTAAAGTCAAATACAAATTTCTTTTTCTTTCTTTTTTTGGAGACTGAATCTCACTTTGTCACCCTGGGTAGAATGTCATGGCATCATAGTACACAGCAACTTCAAATTCCTGTGGGCTCAAGTGATTCTCTTGCTTCAGCCTCCCAAATAGCTGGGACTATTGACCCCCACCACAACACTTGGCTATTTTTAGAGATGGGGGTCTTGCTCTTGCTCAGGCTGGTCTCAAACTCTTGAGCTCAGGCAATCCACCGGCCTCAGACTCCCAGAGTGCCAGGATTACAGGTGTGAGCCACTGCGCCTGGCTTCAAGCACAAATTTCTTAACTTGCTATTTCAGATTCTGTTGATATTACCAAGCCATTTAATTACTGCAGCAAGACAGATGTTGACTGTATATAATCTCTTAAAGCCCATTCTTCCTCTCCATCCAGCCTGGTTTCTGCACGAACGCTGCTCAATGTCTTCAGCGTCCCCTTCTCATCATAGGTTCTGCACACTAAACGGCCAACTGCTTTTGGTACTTACCTTTGGAAGACTTCAGGAAAATTCCTGGTACTAAGGAACAGGATTTCTCAGAATATTTCAGTCAACCTCTGCTGGCTGCCTGTATCTAAAGTTATCTAAATCTAGAGAGAAGATCAGCCTGAGGCTTTTGCTCCAACCAGTGCACACAATTATCCTGCCTACTTCTCAAACCCGTTCATCCCGATCTTCCCATCTCCACCCTGTCAATCAGGCCAGCTCTGAGGCAACTGTCAGAAGAGCCTTTGCCAGATCTTCTAAATTCAATCCATCTTAGGATGACAACCTGTAAAACTTATCCCCAAACTGACCTCTTCTTACCATCTCCACTGACACCATCCTGGTCCAACAAACCATCTTTTCTCAACCGGATCACTGTCACAACCTCTCACCTCCACTCCCCACACCCTCGCCAAAGCAAGCCATTTAAAGATTAGATTAGATCCTGTTACTTTCTTAGCCCTAACTGTCTAAGGGCCTCCTGTTGTCATTCAATGAAAGTTTAAACTCCTTACCAAAGTGCACAAAACTCTGCATGATCAAGACTGATGTGCTTAATCCATGTTGCCCCATGGAATTCCTGGAGCAGCTTTAATAAAATCCCAGTGTCCAGGCCCCACCCCCAGACCAATTAAATCACAATCTCTGTGGGGAGGAGCTTGGCTACTGGAAAACTTTTTAAGTTCCTCAGATAACTCTCGCAGTCAGGGCGAGAGCCACTGACTTGGGCCTTGCCTCATCTGTCCATCCCTCACGGTTCTCCACACTCGGTTCACACCCCGAGCATTCTCTCTATCCCTGCAACACGGCCAAACTCCTGCCTGTCCTAGGGGCTCCTTTTCCTTTCACCTATACTGATTCCTACCCAAATTTCCATGAATCATTCAGCTCGTAGCTCAAGGGCCACCCCCTCACTGAGCTCTTCCCTGTCTAAATCTTGGGGTTCCATCTCCTCCCCTGCCCAGTCTCTATCCCAGTATCCTACATTCTTCCTGGCAATTATCATTATCTGATCTGACCTATGTGTTTGTTATCTCTCTGTACTAAAACATAAGCTCCATGACAGGAGGCACTTTGATCTTCCCCCCGTTGTATCTCCATCACGGAACAGTTGTAGACTTGATGATCAAGCGTTCTTTTTTTGAATGAGCAAATATAAACACATCACTATTTATTTAGGAGATAGCAAGACTGACAATGACACTATATGTTTCACTGACTTTATGCTTTTTTCCTTGCTAGGAATCCTGCCCTGAGCTGACAAGAACTGGGAGCCACTCAACACTGCCCTCTGGAGATGGAGGGCAGGTGCATAGGACCAGCTTGCTGCCGAGGGGTTGGGGTGAGGAGCAGCACTCCCCAGGAACCAAACAACCAGTCTCCCAAAGGTCATTTACCTTCAGAAAGGTGCAAGGTTTCCGAGTTCCCTGAGCTGGAGTGAATGTGCATTTCTGGATGGGAAAGGGAGACGGCTTTCTTGGGCTCCTTCATGCTGATTCTCTGGCGCTGTCTGCCTGATGCAATAACCAGGGGCTCTCCCAGCAGGACCAGCAGGGCGGCGCCCAGGTTGCTCTCTGAGGATGCTGAGTTACAGCAGTAGGGGGTTGGGGGGAAGGATCTGACCAGTATTTCTTTCTCATTCCTTCCTCCCTCCCCAAGGCAGAGTCTCACTCTGTTGCCCAGGGTAGAGTACCATGGTGTCATAGCTCACAGCAACCTCAAACTCTTTGGTTCAAGTGATCCTCCTGCCTCAACCTCCCTAGTAGCTGGGACTACAGGTGCTCACCATGACACTGGGCTAGTTTTCTATTTTTAATAGAGACGGTAGAGTCCTGCTCTAGGTCAGATTGGTCTTGAACTTCTGAACTCAAGCAATTCACCGGCCTTAGACTCCCAGAGTGCTAGGATTACAAGCCACTGTGCCAGGCTTCTTTCTCATTCTTTAATCAAAGAGTTGCTGAGCCCTGGACTCAGGCTAGAAGCAGAGTGTAAAGATGAGTAGGAGATGGACCTCAAGTGTGAAGGGCGCACAGAGGTACAGAGCCACAGCCCCTTCTCTCAGCTGCCTGCCACTTCTCTGGGGAAAAGAGAACATAGAGAGCCAGGAGGTCACAGAGAAGACATTTAAATTAACACACACACTCTAAAGAACTAGTGAGCTTTCGTCCTTCAAACCAAGGAAGGCTAATAATGTTTTCTTTGGTTATAAGAAGCAGAATGCATAAAAATGCAGGTAGGGTGATAAGCCCCACATACTCTAGTCTATTCCAAAAAGCTCTGCATGTGGCTTCACGCAGACCCTAACAGTGGGTGGAACTGTCTTTCAGAATCTGTGATGTATTCTCCTAAATATAGACTCTTAGAACAAATTCCAAACTCCTTCCCTTGGCCTTCAATGCCTCACACCGTCTGCCCCGATAAATACTGTACCTTCAATACCAAAAGCTGAGGCAGCTAAGGCCTCTACAAAAGAGGTGGTATAAAGTTAAGAGACCAGAGGGAATGTGATAAGCTAGAACAGGGACCACACATTCCAGTACCAAGGGTGCCACAGAGAGGTGCCCTCCACAGAGCCTTAGGATCTAGAGACAGGATAATCACTCCTGTGCTTGGTTCAGCACTCTTGACTGTTCAGAAAGGTCTTTCGCACACATCACTTCACATTCCATCCTTCAGGCAGGCCGGTGAGCCCTGCTCCCTGCAGGAGACATCTGGGGCTTGGAGATGTCTGGTTACTCACCCAGATGTCTGGGACCACAGCACTGGATTTCAACACTCTGGGTCCCTTTCACCACACCATCCAACCCAGGAAAAAGAACTCTGAGTGTAGAGCACAAGCCAGTTTATCCCAGCACATAGATGTACCTACCCATGGCTACTGTTTCCCAAAAAAGCCAACAGAAGGACAGGAATTATAATTAAGTGAGGGATATTAACTCTCAGTAGGCTCTGAAAAGGTAAGGATGTCTACTGTAATTTCTAGAACACCTAAAAAAAAAATTGCTAAGAGGAATAGTTAAAAGCCAATAAATTAAAATGAGATTTTACAAAACATTTAGTTAACTCAAAAGAAGGAAGGAAAAATGAAATAAAAAAATCAGAAGGGACAACCAGAAAACAAATAGTAAATGAGAAGACCCATGTTAACCGTATCATTAAGTACATTAAATATTAATGGTTAAATACTCCCAATAAAGAAGATGCTGCCAGAATGGATTTTAAAAGATCCACAAGACAATTAGGATGACTAATTACTAAAAAAAAAAAAGCCTCCCAAACCCCAAATCCTAAAAATAATGTAAGTATTGGCAATGATGTGAATGAGGTAGAGAAAGTGAAATGTTTGTGCATTGCTGTTGGAAATGTAAAATGGTTTAATAATCATCATGAACAAACAAAACGCAGTACTATCATTCAGTCTTAAAAAAGAATGAAATTCCGTTACATGCTACAACACGGGTGAACCTTGAAAACATCAGGCTGAGTAAAGCGAGCCAGCAATAAAAGGACAAATATTGTCTATTTCCACTTACACGAAGTATCTAGACTCTCCCACAGAGACAGACAGTAGAACAGAGATTACCTGGTAGATGAGGGAGAATGGGGAGTTACTGTTTATCAGGAAGGATGAAAAGTTCTGGAAATGGACGGTGGTGATGGTCACCTAACTCTGTGAATGTCCTTAACGTCACTGAACTGTACACTTACAAGTGGTTACCACGGTAAATTTTATGTTATGTGTATGTTACCACAATAATAATAATATAGTGAATGTATTTCAGTGAGTAAGATGGGAAGATAAAAGTAAACAGGCACATATGAAACGGAAAACATTTCCTTCAAGAACACAGTGCATCCAGGAAGGATTTATGGTACTGTAGCTTAAATTAAAAAATGTTTTTTGCTGGTGGGAGAATAGGACAAAGAAGAAAGCAGAAATATGAGAAATCTCAAGGAAGCCTGGAAGGAACCAGCTTTTTAAATCCTGGTCTGCAGCAGGGGGACTCCTCCAAGGGCAGCCCGAGGCAGGCCTGCTTCCTTCCCCTCAGGCTACACGCCCTGAATGTCTGAAAGGGATTGCCCTTGTCCTGTGTCCAAGACACAAGAGGAGGCCCTTGGTGTCAGATACACATTCCTCTAACAGTTTATTCGTATTGTGCCTCTTTCTAAGCTTGAAGTAGTTATCTCAAACAGCCACAAATAAGGGGAAACATGGTGGGCTGGGGCCAGGAGCAGCTGCAGAAGCAAACAGGTTGACACAGCCGCTGGGGCTGACTCTTCCAATTAGCCCTGAGCTTCCTGGCAGCCAAAGTAAAAATGAATTATCTCCTGTCAGAAAGGAGGCGGCGTTCCAGTTTCACAAGGGAGACAAGGTGTTTCTGGCAGTAGCTGTAGAAGGATTTAGGTATGCAGTACTTCATGTGTGGTGTGAAGCTGTGTGACTGCCAGGCTCCTGGCTGGTTTCACACATATGTAGATTGCACGTGGTTCCTTCTTACACTAATATTCTATTAAGATAAAGCTGTAGGTCATTAAGGTGCAGAGTAAAGGGAATTCTGAAAAGGGATAAGCACACATGACCTTGGCATTAAGCCTTCTAAGTTGCCTGATTTGATGTAAGACAAAACAGGACACAGAGGACAAAACAGAGTGGGTCTCACACTAGCCACCTGCAGCCAAAGATGTGCTCACTTATCTGGCAAGGGCTGTGGTGTCAACATCCTATCACTAGAATTTCTGGCTATTCTTGTAGAGTGAGACAGACGGTCTGGCGATGCTGGGCCCAGCTTCTGTCCCAGGCGCACCTCTGCTCTGCCCGACTCCATGGCAGTCTGTGGCTCCTCCTGCCTCTCCCTGTCTTTTCTAAATGAAGCCTTCCTCAGTTTGACCTGTGGTAGCAGCTGGAGAATAGACATCTCAGGTTGTCTAAGGAGAACTCTGCCTTAGGTCTTTATGTGCCATTTGAGGGAAGACCCATGTATATCAGGTCCTCAAATAATGTCATTTCGCTCAGCAGAATTTCCTTTTTTTTTTTTTTTTTTTTGAGACAGACTCTCACTCTGTCTCCCTGGGTAGAGTGCTGTGGCATCATCATAGCTCACAGCAACTATAGTCTCTTGGGCTCAAGTGATCCTCTTGCCTCAGCCTCCCAAGTAGCTGGGACTATAGGCACCTGCCACAACACCTGGCTAGTTTTTCTATTTTTAGTAAAGACAGTATCTTGATTTTGCTCAGGCTGGTCTCAAACACCTGAGCTCAAGCAATCCACCCGCCTCAGCCTGCCAGAGTTGTAGGATTACAGGTGTGAGCTGCTGTGCCTGGTAGCATCATCTAGTATCTCTAACATCACCAGAAGCTTTCTACTTTGGGGATCTCAACTGAAAGCTTTAGATCCCCAAAGTGGAAAGCTTCTGGTGTAATGCCAAGAAGAGAAACAAATGGATGCCTGGCCAGAGCGGCGTCTGTGTGGAGCTTGCAGCCCCATCTGTGCGGGTTTTCCCCGGGACTCTGGTCTCCTCCCATACCTCGAAGACGTGTATGTCAAGTAAACGAATGTGCCTCTGTGGTCCCAGTGTGAGTGGGTAAGTGAGCCCTGTGGCAGGATCGTGTCTGATCCCAGGCTGGTTCCCCGCCTGAGCTGCTGGAAGGCTCCAGCCATCCACAACCTGGGACTGGAGTTCACAGGGTCAATAATTACCTAACTTGCTTTTATTAATATATCTTCAGTGTATGCACGACTCACATTTACTTCAATATTTAATATTAGAAGTGCTTTGGGTCTTTATTGAGATGTTTGGTGATGGTTTTCTGATTGGAAACAAGCCACAGGAACTAAACTCTTGTTTGTATCAGTTAGCTGGGGTAAAATCAGTTTTGCAGTTTCTACGAACCTACCCATGACGTTACATGAGGACTTGACGTACTGTGGAAATCTGGAAGGGAGGTAAGAGAACATTCATGGCTGTGAAAATAAGAAGGGGACCCAGCACGCTGAGCACGGGCAAAGCTGGCTGGTTTTCTCCTTTCCCACGTGGGGTTACCAGGCCTACACCCAGCATTGACACCGTGAACTATACCAGAGTGGATTCATTTTGAATCAGGTGTTGAAGGTTGTTGTTTTAAAAAAAATCCTTGTTTAAAAAAAAAAATCCTAACTCAAATAAAAATCCAGCTCAACAGACTAGATCTTAGAAATGTAGCCTGAGGTCAGCCTGATTCTGAGCAGCCCCACCTTTATTAGAACGAATCTGCTTCAAAATATGGTCCCAACATCAAAGGCAAGAACACCTGGGCATTGGCATCTGCTTTGCAGTTAATGGCTACGTATTTACTTAGTTTGGAAGCCTCTCCTCCTCATCATCTTTTTAAAACTTTGCCTTGAAGTCTCGTTTTCCAGGAAGCCTTCCCTGAGTACCCAGAGTCTCTTATTTACGTTCTTCTCTGAGGAATCACATCCCCCACAATCACCTACTTATCAACCCTACTGAGAGTCCAGCCATGGAAGCAATTACTTCATTTACTCCACAATGTGCTCCCAGAGACTCAAGGCTGGGCGCAGAGTAGGTGCTCAACAGTTAAACAGTGCAAAAGAAATGAAGGATTTTTTGTAAGCTGGCGCGGTGGCTCAAGCCTGTAATTCTAGCACTCTGGGAGGTCAAGGGTTTCGTAGTCTATCCATTTATGAAGCATCATCAAATTTAAGACACATCAACTTGCATATCATGCTCTGCTGGAAAGGCAGAAAGCTTTCAGGTAAGATCCCCAAAGTGGAAAGCTTCTGGTGATGTTAGAGATATTAGTGAATTCTGGCGAGGATAAGGAGCAGACGCGGCTGTGGGCCTGCTACAGTGTGGGTTGTAGCAGGACAGCCATTAACTGTGTTCTCACTGCCTTCCAACAGCCAGCACATGCCACCCCCACCCCCCGTTATGACTGGGCACACATCATGCCCGGTAAAGCAATTAAAGTGGAGGAAAGAACTGCAGATTCTTTTTTTTTTTTTTTTTTGAGACAGAGCCTCAAGCTGTCCCCCTGGGTAGAGGGCCGTGGCATTACAGCTCACAGCAACCTCCAACTCCTGGGCTCAAGCGAGTCTCTTGCCTCTGCCTCCCAAGTAGCTGGGACTACAGG
>CAUYTI010105636.1:0-23661 GCA_963575145.1 Galago senegalensis | reverse complement strand
GGCTCGGCGCCTATAGCTCAACCGGCTAAGGCGCCAGCCACGTACACCTAAGGTGGCGGGTTCGAATCCCCAGCCCAGACCCGCCAAACAACAATGACGGCTGCAACCAAAAAATAGCCGGGCGTTGTGGCGGGCACCTGTTGTCCTAGCTACTTGGGAGGCGGAGGCAAGAGACTCGCTTGAGCCCAGGAGTTGGAGGTTGCTGTGAGCTGTAATGCCACAGCACTCTACCCAGGGGGGACAGGTTGAGGCTCTGTCTCAAAAAAAAAAAAAAAAAAAAAAAGAGAAAGGTATCCTTAGGCTGGAACTTTTTGACTGAGGATAAAAAAGGAAAGACAGAGCCAGTCAGGGAGTGTGGCTCTAGTCCTCTGTGGCTCCACGGGCTGAAATAAAGTCCTTCTTTCACATGTTGGTGTTCGGGTATTCTTTTTCTCCATTGGGCCTCATCTTCCTGCAATACACCCACTCTACTGGATAAAAAGTACAGATACCTTTCTTATAGGAGAAATTTCATTGCTCAGTCCATGAACAATGTATTGAAAATAAATTCAAGAAAGAGAGGGAGATTGTAATCTTCTGACACTGAGGAAAGGCTAAATGAGAAGATGCACTTTATAACGCAAAAAGGAAAGAAAAATCAACAAACAACTGCATGGTTTGCAGCAGAAGAAATGTGACAGGTGAAAGGAGAGAGCCCATTTTCTGCTGAGAGACCTCCAAGAGGAAGCCTGGACTTCATCCTGGAGATGGCTTCAAGAAGTATCACATTCAAAAAAATTATAAACAAAGATAAAGAAAAACACTTTCATTATTCCATGTAACCTAAAATAGATAACAAAACCATCAGCTGAATTCATATTTATGTTTTTCTCTTTTAAAACAGTAGGATAATTACAAGGAATCCACCAACCTCTTTCTTGCCCAAATTAAACAAGAGCTGGAGAGCGGAGAGAGGTAGAAAATCAGATGACAAAGGATTTTAGCATAGACAAAATTTGGCTTAGAGGAGGCCAAGGTGCAATGTTCTTTGCTTGTCCGACACCAGTTGCCTCCACCACGCCACCTAAGTTTTACCCAAATGAGACCAAAGTCATTTACCTCAGGTACACCAGTAACAAAGTTGGTGCCACATCTGCCTTGACTCTCAAGCTCAACTCTCAGCGTTTTCTCCACACAAGGTTGGTAATGACATAGTCAAGGTCACAGGTGACTGGAAGGGGCTGAGGCTTACAATGAAACTGCCTATTCAGAACAGACACATGCTGCTGCCCAGCAGTGCAGCATGGCGGACTGAGAATTCCCCCAAAGAAGACTTTCCCAAGCACCAGGGGTCTAGAGGCAGAGGGAGAAAACTTGCCAAGAAATCAACATGCAGAGTTTCTGTGAAAAAGTCTGCTCCAACCTCTCATCAGCCTGTAGCAAGGCAGATAGGTGCCACTCTGAACCAAATTCTCCAGTTTTTAAAGATTTTAGGGCATGTGGTTCCAGAATGAAGAAGAAATTAATAGTCTGCTTACTCATTTGTGCAGGTGGTCTTTTGATTACAAAAAAGGCCATTAGGGTGGAGGCACTAAATCATAGAACAATTCTCAAGGGCAAAACGAAGTAAGTAACAAAGTTGCCTTGGCTTCAGGGATGGGAGAGAAATGGTTAGAGTTGCAGCCTTTAGGCTAAATTGTTGTGGCCCAAGGGTAATTTTTAATCCCTCTCTAACTCTGATGAATTTTACTCAGATGTCCCCAGAATAGTTATTTGGGGAGGGAGGGGTGGGAAGAAGCTGACACCCAGAGCCATTCCCACCTGAGTCCTCTGGAATGTCCACCTACATTATATTTCTACCTACACAGACCCAAATTGAAATGTTACCTTCTGCCTCTGCCCCGATCATCAAAGACCTCAAGGAACCACCAAGAGACAGAAAGAAAAAGAAAAATATTAAGTACAACAGAAATATCACTTTTGATGAGATTGTCAACACTGCCAGACAGATGCAGCACCAATCCAATCACTCCAGAACCATTAAAGAAATCCTGGGACTGTGCAGTCTGGGGGCTGCAATGTCGACTCCACCCTAATGACATTATAGATGACATTAACAGTGCCGCAGTGGAATGCCCAGCCAGTTAAAAAGTACAACTAAAGGATCACTTGACAATCCCCCCCATATGATTTCCCAAACATATGCAAAACCTGTGTATCACACATAAATAAGATACATTGTAGCCTCCAAAACCATCTCGGAAATTTTCTCCCAGGCATGCTAAAATAAATATAATATGGTGGAAAGAACTCTGGACTTGGAATCCTAAACCATGAAATAAAATACTTGTTTCATCATTTATATAACATTGGCTGCTTTTGCCCATTCCACAAATACTTAGTTCTCATTTGGTGTGAGGTACAGGTCTATGCTGTGTCCTTTCTTGGGTAGCAGTTGGACAAATGAACTGCAGGTGACCCAGGTGAGGTTCAGCTGTCTCACCCTGCTCCAAGGCATCAGAACACAGACCAAATTCCGACCAACAGAGACAGCAGGAGTGTGAGTGTGAACTGTAGGCTTCAGGGCAGCTCCCTCCACTGTCCAGAGAAGCTGTGACTACCTTACCCCCAGTTATGTCTCTCTGCACGTCCTTACGATACTTCTCTGTCCCTGGATGCTGTATTGTTAACAGTATCTGTTTACACCACCAATGTGAAGAGAATGGACTCTAGAAGCCATTCTTGTAACAGGGCTCACCTCGGCCTTTCTTATTCCATTCTCCTTTTTCCTACTATGGTTTAGGATTTGTTCTCCAGCCTAAGAAGGTGTGAGTGCAGAATTGGAAGTAGAGCCTGAATCTTGGAAAAGCCACATCTGCTCCATGGGGCCTCATTCCAACCATGGAAAAGAGGAGCAGGTATGACCAGAGAGCAGCCTGGCACTGTCCTTCTCTCCCAGGTCCCGCCTGCTGTGTGCTCTGCAGGACACGTTTTACACCTGCTGCCACCTCTGGACCGGCTGGTTCTCGGGGCACTGTGCCACTCTCTCCCATTTGGCTCTGTGAAGACAGAGCTGCTCTCTGCCTCTTCCTACTTTTATGTTTTTCTTTCAAGTTATGATTCCTCTGTCATACAGTGAAGTTAATGATAACTCATGCAATTCAAAGGTAAAACTAAAACATAGAACCATGAGAATTGCCACAGTTTCATGGTTAAAATAATTCTGCATCGATGGGTTAGTTGTCATTGTTATGACTACTATAATTAAGACTTAGGGACTAATTTTATGCTAACAAACTAAGAAATGAAGAGGGTCATTCAATATTTAGAGGATGGAATGTGTGTCTAAAAAGTCGTCAAAGGAGATGGCTTTCAGAACAAAGATTTCAAAGAAACTGCAGCAGGGAATGTAACTGTTATTATTATTTTTTTAATGTGTACAGTTTGCAGGGAGACTAAGTATGAAATGTTTTACCTGTGCTTCTCACAAAAATATATGAAAACTTTCTTTTATCATGGCCATTGTACAGATGAGGCTACTAAGGCACAGACAAGGTTAAATAATTTGTCCAAGGTCACACTGGTAAGGAGCAGATCTTGGATTTAATTCTAGGAACATATTTCTAAGAAAGGTTTGTATGGAACTGCTCTATCTCACGTCCCCTGAAATGAGCCTTACTTCAAAGGATGTGATGGCGAGGACTCCAAATACTGGTCAAAAAAGATGTTCTTCACAGTGGGCAGGGCAAAGCTCCACTTGAAAGCTCAGAGAATCTGGTCTAACAAAGAAACAGAGCTCTCATTTAGCATAACATGTTCCTACAGGCAGTGCAACCAGGTGGAACTTTGCAAAACCTACTCTATGCCAGAGATCTGGAGATGTTAAGGTGAGATGCCTTTGATCAACAATGTTATTTCTGCTTTGCATGAACTTGACAGAGGCCAGCTAATGCTGAATCTGACATCATCTGGGAACTAAACTGTGTGCACATTAGGAGCTGGGTCTGTGCAATTAGCCACGGCATTTTGTGATTACTTGGGATACAGAAGTGGAAATCTTAGAATATTAGAATAGAAAATTACTCTTTCTAATCACAAGTTCAAATATAGCTCTTCATGTGACAGTTTCTGCTGAGGAGGAATTGTACGGAATTCCAAATTTAAAGACCCATATTGTTGCAAGTATTTTTGAAACAGTATCTAATTGTGCTACCATAATCAAGATATTTGGAAAAATTCTAGGACATGCATTAGGGTTCCTCATTTCTCCCTCCTCTCAGATTCCAACAAATTGGACAAAAGGAGCAAAGGTTAAGGTTAAAATATCTCCTTCATTGCCGATAAAGGTGAGTTGGAGAGATCACCTTGGGTCCAATAAAAATGAGATTTCGTTTATTTCCTTCCTGAATTAAACTTCCAGGATAGAGAATCCTGCCTGCTCAGTGTGAGAGAGGATACTGGAAAAAGGTAAGGTCTAAGAGAACAGAGGTCTTCTCAAGGAGACCCCAAGGACACAGCTTGAGGTCCTCCCTGTGGTGACTCGGCTCCTTGGAGAAACTTGACTTCCTGGAAACCAAGGAACTAAAGCCAGTGATTCTGTAAAACTAAAAGCCAGTGATTCTGTAAAAAGCTCAAACTTGCTTCTCCAGCTTGATTCAAACTGATCAATAAGAAAGACACCCGTGGGCCGGAACTTTTTGACGGGGGATAAAACAGACAAGACTAAGCCAGCAGGAGAGGGAGGCCGTTTTTGCACTTTTGTCTGCTGGCACTCCCCAGGCTGGAATAAAAAAAGCCCTTCCTTTTTTAAGTGTTTGAGTGCTTTTTCTCTCCATTGGGCCTCATCTTCCTGCAACAACTGAGCTGGTCACGTTCAGCCACAGCAGGTCAAAGATCCTTACGTGTTGGGGATAGGAACCACTGAGAAGGGGCTGCAGAGGCGAGAGGTACTGAGCGATCACCTCAGGCTAATCTCAGGGGAAATAAAGAGTGACGGAGAGAAAAGGCAGATGCTGCTCCCCTCTACTTGGGGCTGGGGATGAAATCCTGCTTTGTGGATGAGGCAGGCGCACAGAGAGAGGGGGAGGAAAAGCTGCTTCTCTAGACTATGAAAATTCTGTTGTGAAGCGAATAGATTAGGGATTCAAAGCATTAAATATTATCTCCTCGCCTAGGTGGCTGCCTTCTGTCTGCGTGGCCTCCTGCTACTCATTGTGCGGTGCAGAAGCAGAAGCACAGGGAGCCCTTCCCCTCCAGAGGATGGAAGGCAGAATGCGCGCACCAACAGGGGACTCGCCAGGCAACCACCCAGCAAGCCCATCACAGTCCCCCGGGGCTCTCGAAGAGTATATAAATATCGTGAGAAGGCTGTGAATTCTGATGAAGACGAAATCATTGCTCGCTGATTAATTAAGGGTCTCCTTCTTCCCCAGGGAGATTTATTCTTCAAGGGCAGGCAAGGTTGCCTAACGCAGACTGGGATACGAGGCGGTTGTGAGTACTGCGCCTGCGCATGTGTCGGGGCGGGCGATGTGTAGGCCATGTGGGCAGGAAAGCCAGTAGGAAGGCTGGGGGGCGAGTTCAGATAGGTCTGATACAGCCAAAAACTAAGGCGTCTTCATGCACAATTGATGAGAATGAAACATTTGTGGGCTACAGGTGATGCCTTATGAGGACCTGGGAGGCCCTTGCCTCGTGCCCTGGGAGAGCTCACAGAGGCAGTGGGAAGGCATCGAGATGGCTGCTTCTAACCAGGAAGAGTGATATTAATGATGAAGTTCAAAGTGTAAGTGGAAATACTAAAAAGCTTAGATAGTGCTAAAGGGAGAATTAGTGGACTAAAACCGAGATTTATAACACTAAACCCACACCTGGACATACTGAAATAAAACTTCAGGACATCAAAATTTATGAGAAAATTATATACAAGAGATCATTAATTGAAGACAGCTGACTTCTTTCTCAACCACAGTTGAGAATTTCAGTAGCTTACGTCAAATTTCAGAGGGAAAATAACTGTCTATCTAGAATTAAAAGAGAATAAGATAAGAAAAAGGACACTTAGACATATGAAGATTTAAATACAGAAGGAACATAGAAAATGTTCTCTAATGGGAGAGAATACTTGCAAACTCTACATCTAACCATATAACAAGTGCATACTGAACATCTCAGTAGCAAAAAACAATGAACAAATAAAAACCAAGCAAGCCACATTTGAAAATGGGCAAAAAATTTGAAGAGACATTTCTTAAAAGGAGCTTTAGAGGACCAACAGGTATATGAAATAATGGTCAATGTCACTAAATCATCAGGGAAATTAAAGGCAAAACCACAGTGAAATATTGATATTTCCTCACGGCAGTTAGAAAGTTAGAATAGCTAACACAAAGTGACAAAAGGCAACATGAGCTGGCAAGAATGTGGAGAAGGGGGACGCCTTCAAGCTGTAGGTGAGAGTGTAGGTCAGTACAGCCTTTAAGAAAAGCAATATGGAGGGTCCTCTAAAAAACTAAAAACAGAACTACCGTAGGATGCAGCGATCACACTAGTGGGTGTACTATATATCCAAAGAAAGGAAATCAGTGTATTAAAGAGATATCTGTACACCATGTTCACTGCAGCACTGTTTCACAATAGCTAAGATACAAGTCAATGTGAGTGTCCATCACTGGGTGAACGGATAAAGAAAATGTGGTCTAAACACAATGGACTACTATTCAGCTATAAACAAGAAAAAAATTCTGCCACTTGTGGCAACATGGATGAACCTGGGGGACATAAGTTAAGGCAGCAGTTTTCAATCTGTGGGTCATGACCACTTTGAGGGTCGAACGACCCTTTCACAGGGTCACCTAAGAACGTCCTGCATATTAGATGTTTACATTACAATTCATAACAGTAGCAAAATTACAGTTATGAAGTAGCAACGAAAACAATTTTATGGTTGGGGTCACCACAACATGAGGAACTGTATTGAAGGGTCACAGCATTAGGAAGGTTGAGAACCACTGTGTTAAGGGAACTACACCAGGCAGAGAAAGACAAATACCACATAACCTGCCATAAGCAGTGGTATTTGTCTTTCTTTCTTGTGTGTTGAGTCTTAAAAAGCTGATTGCATAGGACTGAAGAATAGAATGGTGGTTATCAGACCTGAGGTGGTTACTGGGAAGGGCAAATGAGGAGATGTTGATCAAAGGATAATAATCACAGGAGGAATAAATTTCAAGAGATCTATTTTACAGCAGGGTGACTATAGTTAATGATGATATATTATATTCCTTGAAAAATGTAAAGGGATAGTTGTGTTACATGTTTTTATCTCAAAAATGATAATTATGTGAGGTAAAGCATTTGTTAATTAGCTAGATTTAACCGTTGCACAGTATGTATGTATTTCAAAATACCAAGTTGTAAATGACAAAAACACATCTGTCACATTTACAAAAAGAGATCAGGACAACAGAAATATGCAACAAACAGATTATTCTAGAAGAAGATGACTCCCGATTTAAAGCCTACTTAGTAAATTATGAAATGCACGGAGTGAAAAAGAAAGAAAGAGAACATTATCCCAAAGAAGATGGGGAAAGAAAAAAGTCAATGATCAAATGGTACAAGGAGAACAAGGGGGAAAGATGATAAAGAAAACGCAACATAGCATGACAGTTAAATTCAAGTATATTGGAGTCTCCATAAATAGAAATGCACTCAAGTTCATTTATGAAAACACAGAAAACATTTCTTTTTACTAGGTTTACAAAATGTAGCTAAAGTCTGTGACAGGAGCTCTGTTACACACACACCACACACACATAAAAATAATAAGGGGATGGAATAAAAATATACTATCTGAATATCAAACAAAAAACCTCCAGTATGGTGATAGCATTAACAGAAAAAATAGATTTTAAGTCAAGAAGCAATAACAAAACACTGCATAATCACAGACAGAAAAACCTACCCAGTATCCATATTAGTCATCTCTGTAGGCACTTGAAATGTATACAGCAAAACCTTACAGAAATTCAAAGAGAAATTGATGAATATATAATCAAAATAGGAGATTTTTAATGGGCTAATATCAGAAACTGGTAGGAAAATCAGATCAGAGATTAGCAAGAGTACAAAACAATGGAATAGCAAAATCAACGAGTCTGGTTTGATGAACATGTAATCAGAAAGTGCTCTAAGGGTGCCAGCCATATACGCCAAGGCTGGTGGGTTAGAGCCCAGCCCGGGCCAGATAAACAACAATGACAACTGCAACTCAAAAATAGCCAGGTGGGCACCTATGGTCTCAGCTACTGGGGAGGCTGAGGCAAGAGAATCGCTTAATCCCAAGAGTTTGTGGTTGCTGTGAACTGTGACGCTACAGCACTCTATCGAGGGTGATGTACTGAGACTCTATCTTCAAATAAAAAAAAAAAAAGAAAGTAAGGGAAATATACAATGTTTTCAGGTACACAAAGGTTATTTGTAAGCATTGACTAAATATCCCTAGAATCCAACTTAACTGAGCAGTTAAAATAAGCAAGCTATAGATTCATAAATTAATTTAAAAAACAAAACTTTAAGAGTCAAAGTTGTAAACGTGTGCACATTATGATGCCATTTATATAAAATTGAAAATCTTGCAAAATAATGCTGTATATTTGTATCTGTATAGATGCAAAAACCCAGGAACATAAGTATGGAATTCATGATAGTGGATATGTATGGGGATAGAAAGCACAGAATGAAAGAAATGTCATGAACTTGAACTCTACCTGTAACGTTCTAATATTTGCAAAGCAACAAATATGATTTTATATTGAGATTTTGTAAGGTTTAGTGGTGGTAGCTATATGTTTATTCTATTTATTTTTGCATACATAGCATTAATACGTGTATAATTTATACACTATAGTATACCATCTGTGCTTATATAAATACATGCTTATAAAAAAAATCCCTTGAGAATAAGTTGTAAGAGAAGAAAACGGTCTTGCACCCAAGGAAATATCATATGTGGACCTAGAATCATTAACTCAGTTATGTTTTACAAAACCCCAAATTCTGTATCCTCTATCTGGACTTTAGTGAGAAAACTGGTTTTTCTATCGGCATTTATGTTAGAACATTCAACTCCCATGTTCTTTATATCTTTTTATAAGAATATAAAATAAAAATGTGGAACAAGTTCAATTAATGTTTATTGTTTTTGCAAGTAAACTTACGTTCATCTTAGCAGCTGACGCACTCTTCTTAGTGCCGGATTTAGAGGGGCAGCAGGTTCCTTTGTTGAAAGCTTTCTGTGCATGTCGGGGAGAAGTTTATAATTATCCAGTGTTAGGGTAGCAGCAGCTCCATTCGGCATCAGGGTGCTGTATTGGGGCCAAGGTTTTAACCGGCTTTGGTATTTTAAACAGATTGCAATTTAGAACACTGAGAAATGATTTTTTTCTCCACTTGTGATTAAATTTGTTTCTTTAATTAACAAATATTTGTAGGCGAAAATTACATAAGCGTAATAACGTTTTGGCACTTTCATCATAGAACTATTTGTGTTTCTTCTTATGAAAATTCCTTGGCTCCACCAATACTACATTGAATCTCATTCTTTCTCAGAATAAGACTTTGTTACTAAAATGTTAAAAACCAAATTAAAAACATGTGAATGAACAAAGCCAGCTAAGAACAATGGTTGGCACTGGGTAAGATAAGACAAATATTTCTGGTCTTGGAACCATGTTACCGATACTACTAAAATCCCAAACCTGGTCAACCCTCAGAATTAACTGGGAATTCTTTCTTCACACTTCAAATCAGCTGAATCAGAACCTTGATTCAGTGGTAGGAACAAGGTGTTTTTATGGGTAGAGTGCCGTTGCATCACAGTTCACAGCAACCTCTAACTCTTGGGCTCAAGGGATTCTCTTGCCTCAGCCTCTCAAGTAGCTGGGACTATGGGCGCCCACCACAACACCTGGCCACTTTTTGGTTGTAGCTGTCATTGTTATTTGGCAGGTTCCGGCTAGATTCAAACCTACCAGCTCTGGTGTATGTGGCTGGTGCCTTAGCCGCTTGAGCTACAGGTGCTGAGCCAAGGGATTTTTATTTTTCATAAGGTCCTGCTGATGATCTTGGTGGTTGCCAATGATGGCGGTGGTTCTCAATCTTGATTCTCACCTGGAAAAAATGTTAATTAATTTGATCATGATAATTATTAGGCAATGTACATGTATATCAAATTATCACATTGCATTCTTTGAATAAATGAAAATATTTATCAGTTAAATGTATTTTTTTAAGTCCCAAAGTTTAAGCCATGTGCCATATTGATTAAGCCAGCCTCTCTAGGAATTGAACGCAGGGAATCAGCACTTACAAATTTCTCCAGGTGATTCCAATGTGTCACAAAGACTGAGAACCATTAATCATATACTGGTTCAAAAGAATTTTTAAAATCCCCAACAGTTTGGGTTGCAATGACAAGAAGACTAATCTGCTTCCAAAGAAGGTCAAATAGAAATAAAATATTCAAGTTATCTCTTTTCAAAAACGTATTTTGTTTTAAATTTCTAACGTATCTTCTATTACATGTAGCATTAACTGGATGTTTAATAATTGCCCAGTTTATAAGGTCATCTATTTAAAACAACCACTTATTTTTTTATATATGTACATATTTATCACCACGTGGTCAGTAACCAGGCTTCTCCCAAGAGGAAAAGAATACCGTAACTTTTCTCAATCAATAATTTTGCTTTAACAAAAAGAAAAAAAAGAAAGACAGGAAAACTACTAAAATAACTAACAATTGTCTAAGCATTTGCAAAAGTTTGTTTTAAATGAAATTTTTTGTTGCGATTCAGAGAAAAACAAATATCTCGGCACAATTCGATATCACAGAGTCTCATTTTGTCAGCCTTAGTAGAGTGCCATGGCATCATCACTCACAGCAGCCTCAAACTCATGAGCTCCAGCAATCCTCCTGCCTCAGCCTCCCGAGTAGCTGGGACTACAGGTGCCCACCACAACACTAGGCTAATTTTAGACACAGGTCTTGCTCTTGCTCAGGCTGGTCTCAAACTCCTGAAACTCAAGCAATCCACCCGCCTCAGCCTCCCACAGGGCTAGGATTACAGGCATGAGCCACCATGCCCAACCACCCATGTCATGTTAAAATATAATTTTCAAAAAGAATAAACTAGTGGCCACCATACAACTATAAAATAAATGCATAGCAAAGATTTTACTTGATCTGTGAATGAGGGAGCCAGTAGATTGGAAAGCTGCCTGAAAGATTATTGAAAGAGGCAAGTCTCTGTCGGCAGTTTAACAAAAGAATGCCAGTGGAAGTTTGCTAATTTAGTCACAAAATGGTGCTGTCCCACCAGTCAACAGTCTGAGACCTTGACAGATACTGTTCTCTACCTGACAGATGCTGTTTTCATCCCTACTGATCAAAAATCTACAAGTTAAAATGTAACTTAAGTTGGGACCATTAAATAGTGTTGATGTGACTCGATGCAACATGAATAACACGTGCTCAGTCCATTTGCACTGAACTGAAGGACCCTGGAAGGCCAGCACCAACAAGCCCTCTGCAAGGGGAGACAAGGGTGTGCCCCCTCCAATGTTCTCTGCTTTTCTTGAAATTCCAGGCAGGAGAAAACATAGCACAGTGGAAAGCTTCAAAGAGAGGGCCACGGTTAAAAATCAGAGTTTGTCTTTAACTGCACGATGACTCCTAACACACATTCTGTTCACTGCACTTCTGTCTTGCCTTTTTCTTATCGCTGCTGAGTATGACTTAGGGCTGAGACAGCGTGCTGTGTCTTATACTTAGTGTGTTTTGAACGTCTTTCCAAAATAATTTAATTAATGATCTTTAAAAATTTTGGTCCATACCTAAGATTCTCTGGCGGTACTCCAGTGTGCTGAGGCACACCAGTTGAAAATCGTTGTCCTAAATAATCCTCAGCTGGGCCCATTAAATCTGCCCTTTGCCAAAGGACACTGAAAGCCAAGCCACTCACATTGCTTATCATCGTATTTTAAATAAGTTTTCTATACTCACTGTATATGCAGCTACTTACTTAACTATATTTTCCTTAAGCAACTTTATTATTTTATTTTTCTGAGACAGGGTCTCACTCTGTTATCCCTGCTAGAGTGCTGTGGCCTCAGCCTAGCTCACTGCAACTTCAAACCCCTGGATGCAAGCAATTCTTCTGCTTCAGCCTCCTGACTATAGGCACAGTCCACTACCCAAGCTAATTTTTCTATTTTTAAAATTTTTTGTTAAAAAATGGGATCTTAGCTTCTGGAAAACTGAGTACTCTAACTTCTATCTACACCAACCATTACATGTACAGTCAACCCTCGGTGTACACAGGGGATTGCTCCTGGGACCCTGGTGTATAACAAAGTCTGTACATAAACCCTGAAGTGGGCCCTGCAGGACCCACATATAAAAACATTGTCCCTCTATATACATGGGTCTTGTATCCCAAGACTAGTGTATATGTGATCCACATTTGGTTGAAAAATGTTTACATATAAGAGGACCCACACAGTTCAAAACTGTTCAGGGGTCAACTGTGTAAGTATTAAGACTTTACACTAAAAAAAAATGAACACTTATAAAAATGGCAAGCTCTTATTAAAGATGATTTAAAATTGCAGTGGAATGTTCCAAATGAGCAACATTGCACTTTAAGAAGTGCTCAGGCTGGTCTTGATCTCCTGAGCTCAAGGGATCTTCCCTCCCATCGTGGTCTCTCAGAGTGCTAGGATTATAGGTGTGAGCCACCACGCCAGGCCCCTTAAGCAACTTTAAATAGAAATACTTGACAGAGTTAGACTACAATGTACATACCTCACTGCCTGTCCACCATGTTCTCTCCCTTTGAGCTTGACTTCACCTTACAATTCTCAACATAGACTGAGACAGCTACTTATGCCCCTGTGCAACTCTCCTTTCCATGTGAATTTTAAGGAGAGCTTTGACGTCCCACATTTGATCACTGTTCAAGCTCCTTGGGTAGTTAGTACTGTCTGTTGTTACATGGATTTCAAAAGAATTGACTCAGCTTTCTTCTCTGCTGCCAACTCAGCCCAAAGAAGCTCAGATCTGTAAGAGTTCCACTCAGGGAGGCCTTCAGCTGTATGTGGCTTAAATGACAGAGGGAATGCAAGGGACATGCAAGTGCCCAGAAAGACTGGCTTGCAGCCGGCCTTCAGCTTTCCACTGAGCCCTTCTTTGCACAGCTGGGCAACTGAGCATCCCAAGCAATGAAGTTTCCTTGGTAACATTTTAGAACAACTGAAATGCTACATTATTAGTTAATTAGGTTGCACTTGTATATTCTCTATGAATTAAAGCTAATGTATTTTTAATGCTTAAGACCATAGTAATTTGTTTTTCTTTAATTTCATCCAACCCACTCTTACTTACTATTTCTATGCTTTACTTCTGCTGCTATAATTTTTGCCCCATAGTGAGTATTAAATTGTATTCAGGGAAGGGTATGGGGGCTGACACCTGTGACCCTAGCATTCTGGGACTCTATGACTCCTGTTACCATGAGACTTTGCAGAGGGCGAGAGAAAGAGTGGACTCAACTCTGCCAAGGAACAGAATGTGACAGTGGGGTGGTGGATGAGAAATTACTAAGAAGGTAGAGTGATCTTTTTTTGCTGAACTGAACTAACAAGATTCTTGCTGAAAGCAGGCCAGGGTGATCAGTTAGCACCTGGGAGTGGTGGAGGATGAGGAATTTGGTCAGATATAGGTGATCACATTTTGAGGGTGATAAATTCTGGCTACACTGATTTGACAGGATTCTTGCTAAAACCAGGCTCTTGAGAACATGCCCAGGAATGGGTCTAGTCAAAAAAGAGCTCAGAGGAGCCAGGCTAGAGTTCTGCCAAGGCAAGAATCTTTGTAGAGATCAAATGTGAGCTTGGAACAGGCACCAGTCAGAGGATTACCCTTAGTTCAGGTTGGTGATCAGTGAATCTGATCACCTAATTACCTCAGATTAGGAAATTCAGAGAGACAGCAGGCAAGCAGCTATTTTAAATTGTTCTGTTTTTTAAAATTAAAAAAAAAAAGTGCAACTGGAGCCATGTCAACAATCCAGCTGCTGACCTGGCAGCTCTGCAAAAGAAAGCCCTCCCTGATGGACCCAGCGAAACCCTGTAAACTGGAAGTAATTGTCCCAAACCAGGCTTTACACTCACAGCCTATTCAACTGCAAGTGGGGACAGACAGCCCACATCCTAGTAAAAACAGGTCTGTAAAAGATGTTTGGACTCAGTGTTTAGAGAAAAGGAGAACTAAATAAAAAGAAAACATTCTTTATCCATCCCATTGGCAAAAAATAAAATCATTAATGAGCTCTAATAACAAGCAAGGACACAGGCACTGGTTTGCTCTTTCAGAAAGTATTGGTGGTTCTGTAAATGGTGGAAACTTGTTGGAAAAGAGTTTTACTCTAGGTATAAAAGAGGTTTGCCTTTTAATACAAAAATTCTACTCCCAGAGACAACCTTAAAAAATAATGCATGTGAATATATAGAACCATGTGCATGGATACTCACCGCATCTATCAATACAAAAGTGTGGGGTCTTGTCTAGGTTGCTATTGAAAAGAAATAGGTGGATATCTTTATACTGAACTGACTGTCCTGTTAAGACATATTGTAAACTAGTAAGTTGCAAAACAACACTTATTTATGTAAAATCCACCTGTAAATGCATAAATAGGTAAGTATGTATATGTGTGCATAAAAATAGAAGGAAAGGATGCAAACCAGATTTTTGGTTATGACAACCTCCAGGCGGAGTAAGAGTGAGGGTTGAAAAGGAAATTTCCACCTTTTCTATATTTTTCTTTTCTTTTATAAAATTAAAGTGCACTCATGAATTACATTTATGATAAGAGGAAAAGAAACATTTCAGAAAAACTTGATCAATACAACAGGAAAAGAGCTTTGATAAATACATTCAGACTTGATTTTTTGAAAATCTAATGTAACAAATAAATAGCAATACTAATCAGAATAAAAGATAATATAAATATATAAAACTTATAGGTAGCATAAATATGCACGTTTAAACAAAATTTTAAATAACTAAAGATCAGAATCTACTAACTCAATTTTAGCAGAAAACTTTGTAGAAAGCTATAGCAGACACTTATGGCACCTACTATATGTACAATAGCAGCCACTTATTTTGCAGTACTATATGTTAGAGATTATGTGCTTTACAAATATTAATTTATAAAAATTCTATGAGATCGGTGTTATTGTCTTCGTTTTGCAGTTTAGGAAATTGAGGCACAGAGAGTTTAAGTGATTTCTGTGATGGCAGAGCTTCAGCGTCAAAGAGTTTGGGCGGGAGGCTTTGAGAATGGCTCTGGAGGTTGCCATTAAGTACCGTGTTCTACCACTTCCCTCAGCACAGACCAACACTCAGCACTGTACGTAATTACAAAGCATCAGGTGTTTTTCCACGGCCATCACCTATAGCCCAAGGTTCCCAGCCACATGTCAATGAAATCTAGCAAGAGACTGAAGTAAAGTGAAACAAGATTAGAAAGAAGACAATAAAGTGGCCATTCTTTATGAAAGGATGGAACAACTCAGGAAAAGTTTTAGACAGCCAGAAGTGTTAGAAGCCCTGAGTTAGTTTATAACATGACGACATTAATAGATAAAATTTAGTTTCTTACATATCACCAACACAGTTAGAAAATAAAACAACTTATTAAAAAATAACACAACTCAAGAAAATATCTGAAAGGAATTTAGTTATGTGCACAAACTATTAGCAATGTGAATGTGTGAAAAGTGAAGATACACAATATATAAGACATGTGAAAATAAGAATAAATAAATGTGAATTTTCTTTTGCTAGTAAGGTTGATTATCACTCAATTTGTCTAAAAATTGAGGAATGATAAAATCTAATCTGATTCCAACCAAAGTCCCAAAGAAATATATATATTTTTTGCCCCTTGAATAGCATTAATTCTAAAGTTCAGCCAGACAAACAAACCTGAGGGGAGACAAGGTGAAGTGAGAAAGTGAATTGAAAAATGTTGAACATTAACAGTAATGAGAGAAGAATGTTTTTTCACCAGTTAATAAAAGGTAGTCTGATTCTAATGTGGTAACAGTCTAAGAGTCTCCAGACAGAATAATGGGACGGAATTAAAAACCAAAGAGGAGCAGAGTAAAAGACAGAAATAAGCCCGGTTATATATGATGTAGCAAGTAATACTTCATAAAGTGGGGAACAGATAGTGCAGACAGCAGTCTAGTCCTTCCACTGGATTCCTAACTTCATCCTAATACTAAAATAAATGCTAGACAGATCAACTGCATAAATAGTTTAAAAAACACACAAATGTAGAATACGGAAACATGAATGCATTACTTTATAATCTAAGTGGAAAAGGTCCTAAGTCACATACTATAAAATTGATAAATTTAACTCATAAAGATTGATACATTCCCATGGCTGGGGGAAAAAAAAGACTGCAACAGAAAAACATCATAAGTAAAGTTAAAAGAAAGAAGAAACATGGGAGAAACAAAGTGGATCATGAAAGTTGAGTGATTAATTTTTTATGAAAAAATAACTCTTGAGTGGTGCTATGGCTCAGTGAGTAGGGCACCGATCCCATATACCTAGGGTGGTGGGTTCAAACCTGCCCCCAGCCAACATGCAACAACAACAACAACAACAAAAACTTAAAAAAAAAAAAAACTCTTAAAAATTAATAGATGGGTATCCCTTTTCAAGATGGCCAACTAGGGACAGTGGTCACTGGACTTTTCCAAACAGAGGAAGAAGTTTCAGATGAGGACACAAAGCCCAGGTAAAATACCGAGGGAAAAGAGACAGATGCACCCATGCCAGAGATCCCATGGGCAAAAGTGGCAGAGGAGAGGAAGGGAGGTAAAATTTTGACAGGGACTATCTCCAGAGAGATTGGGAGCCCAACAGAAAGGGCAGGTAGGGGAGTTTACTTTCCCTCCCCTCACACCCGTGGCACCTGTCAACTCCCAAACTGTCAGAGAGTCTTTCCGTCCTGATGAATGCAGGTGCTGAGATTGGTGAACTGAGAACTTCTTGGGAACAGAGCACCAGGCTACAGGCCTGTGCAGGGTCGCTTCCCTTCACCACAGACCTGAAGTAAGAGATGAGGTGCCATATTGCCTGTGCACACACCAGTACCTCTATCCACAAAGTCACAGTCCCTCAGTCTCCCTGTCACTGGATCCTATACAAACGTTCCACAGGACATGCTTGGACTGTGGCAACCACAAAGGAATGGGGATGCACAGGAGAGGAGCAGTGTACCTGGAGTTCTGACTCCTCTTAGGGCAGGTTGCCCCATGGACACTGAGAAGTGCCCCAAACCCCTTTTAGGACAAAGGAAGGCAGAATGTACACTCTCCTGCACTAGAGACCCCCTGGCTTATGCCCTTCACAGTGGAGATGCTCCCCACCATTTGAAGCCTACTCCTTCTTCTCCTCCATCTATCTACTGCCACAGAGGCAGCTTCTGGTAAAAAGCTATCTCCCTGGAACTAGTAAGTACTCCATGGGGATGACCAAGCCAGGGCCCCTTAGTAGGTGCTCCTCATCTGACAGAGCAGGCATCACACCCAGGCTTGCTTGGTGCTTGAGGCTCACTCCTTTCCCAGTGAAGAGAAGCAGTGAGTACATTCCTGCTTTCATGCACCCCGAGGACAAAAGTTCCTTCCTCCTCTAAAACAGGGTGGAACTAGCAGTCTTCTCAGAGCTGACTATCTTCTATGAGATATCTACCCTCCCAGAAGGCAACTCTCTGACACAATCATAGCACCCACTGGAGCATTTTAGCCACAACCCATGCCAAGTCAGAGAACCCTATGCACAGTCACTCTGCCACCACTACCTCTGCTGCAGCTGGGCCACTGTACAAACTGGGAATCTAGGTGCTTTTGTGCCCCCAAAGGACAAGGACCACTGTCATTGCCAAGAAAGGGAGGTGTGAGTGTCCCACAGTTGTCCACCTCTGCTAATCATGTCAGAGGGGCTCACCCCTCCTATTGCAGGCTCACGGTGCCTCTACCTTCCACCTGCCTGAGGATCTTAGAGCAGGGGAGCACCCCCTTCCCCACTATCACAGCCAGCACCTGAATCTAGGGAGGCTTGAGAGTGAGTTTGCCAGCCTGGTCCCCCAAAACTCAAGCATGCCATTGGGGGGCCTGGAATCTGGGGATTACCTAATTTAGTCTGCCACCACTGGCACCTGAACACTCTCCCAGAGGTCTGAGGTCCAACAAACACAAACGTTGAGCAATACCACCGTGAGCACCTGCCTACATGAGCCGAAAAGCAGTGTAGGTCTTCCTGTCTACACTGAGCAGCAGAATTCCCTGCAGAGCAGAACAAGTGAACTGCAAAACTATCTGTTTTGAGCCGAAGAAAGAAGTTCTGAGAGAGAATACTGGGGAAGAGTAAGGTCTGAAAGAGTAAAGGGCTTCCTCATGGTGACTCAGCTCTTAGGAATTTGTAAAAACTTAACTTCCTGAGACCTGGAAACTAATTCTTGGTTCCACTTCTGTAAAAGTCTGTGCCAGCAATTCAAACTGACCAATGAGAAAGGTGCCATGGACAAGGAAGCCTTGCCTGGAGATAACAGGGAAAGGACAGAGCCAGTCAGGGAGCTCAGCCATTTTTGGACTTCAGTCTGCCATGGCTCCTCCAGCTGAAATAAAACTTTTCCTCTTTTAAACACAGATGTTCGATGTTTCTTTCTCTCCATCAGGCCTCGTTTTCCTACAACAGTTCCAGATGAGAAAAAGCCAACATAAGAACTCTAGAAATATGAAAAAATAGGCTTTTCCAACAACCTCCAAGGATCACTCCAGATCTCAGCAGTGGACTCCTACCGAAAGGAAATTGTTGAAATGTTGGATACACGTTGCAATATAAATACTTGAACTCATTCATTTACTGCCATTTTCCATCTGTGATTGGAAAGAGTGGTGTGGTAGAACTTGCAACTTTTGCTTGAATGGTGTCTAAGAAACAGGTATTCCAGGTTGACCCCATGGCCTCCAGTTAAGGGTGTGTCTTGCCTCCGGCCCAATGCCACCTGCCCCAGTGTAAGTCCTGCCTAGTGAGTCTGCCATTAGCATCTGGGTGTCTTCTCCAAGAAGAGCTTTTCATGCCAAAGCGCTCCAGGGTTTTGGGGGCAGTGGGCATGACTTCTACACCTGGTTGCTATTTCATGTGTGTGTTTGGCAACCAGTTTCACTGTGACTCCTTTCTTGGAAGCCAAGGTTGTAAAGGTAGAAAGTGTAAATGATGGCAACGAATGATACCACAATAACCTTGCATTGTTAGAGCCTCAAATGCCGTGGGGCCTCATTGCCCCACTTTGCCAGGCTCTGTGGCCGGCAGTTTGCTTACATTGTCTCAGGGATTCTTCACATATACTCTGCGAGGTTGCTGGCACCATTCTTTATCTTAGGGACAGAGATCTTAAGGGTGAGACCAAGAAGCAGCTCTTCTTCCCACCGAGAAACCCTATTGGTGACTTGCACCCAGAAGATCTGACCAGAAACTCCAGACCCTTGATTTACACACTATTTTCTCACCATGCTGGCATCTTACAGACCATTAAACAGTAGACTTTTGTAAAACACTAATGTTAAAAGACTATGTTTTGTACACAGACCAGCTCTTTGGTTTTCATGCATCGTTTTGTTTTTAAGAAGCTTGTGCTCTTTGAAGACATTTTATTTATTTCCCCAAAGAACACTTGGCACAGACTCATGTAGCACATTCATTCACTTTTCATTGTCGTCGCTGTTATCTGGCTCCTTAGAGCTGCTGTAATTTATCTTAGTTTGGATTAGGAATCTATCCTTAGTAAAATGTGTGTTAAGTAGTTGAAAAGATTCTTTTTCCTCTAATTTAAATCTTTGGAAGTAATATTGAATACTTCTTAGCTCATACGATTAGCTCAAGTTGGATAGATTTGGAAACCTCTCCCACTATTTTCTTTAAATACCAGCTTTCTGTTGCAAGGAAGAAAATGACAAATTTTGCTTTTATACGCTCTCCTATACTATAGGAGAAATCTATGGTGCACTTTACAATGCCCTAATACAAATTTTCTTGGCCAGTCATCCTTAACCCCTTTTGACACTCAAATCTTTTAATCCTTCTGCCTTTGCTGGAGTATTCCATGCAGGGTTTTGTGAAGCAAAACTTGCAGGAGAGATTGCCCATTGCACAAATAACACGTGCTAACTCTCACCTCCACCTCATTAGCCTTTACAGGAATGAAACTGTCAAACAGAAGGAGGTAAATTCTGCTTCTTGTTCTCAAAAATATTACAAGAGAATTTTTAATATTTTTAACTTGTGTGAGTGAAAAAACTAGAGGAATGGGTCCATTCTGACAAATAATCTATGTTTAAAATAATCTATATTATTAAGGATATTTTGAACAACTGAAATGAATTCAAGTTTGCACAAACAGATGGTGCAGTTAAATTAAGTCTTTAGCATTTGCTTAAATAGGGTTACTGAATGGTAAATCCTTATGTTTTGTGCCATGTGTAAGGAATTAATCCAATGTTATTTTCCCTCAGGTGGGTGTACAGTTATGCCAGCACTATTTTCCTCCTCAACTGTGATTTTTCTTTATATTATATTATTTTATTTTTTTGAGACAGAGTCTCAAGCTGTCACCCTATATAGAATGCACTGGCATCAAAGCTCACAGCACCCTCCAACTCAGGCTCAAGTGATCCTCTTCCCTCAATTTTTCTATTTTTCAGTAGAGATGAGGTCTCGATTTTGTTCAGGCTGGTCTCAAACTCATGAGCTCAAGCAATTCACCCATTTCGGCCTCCCAGAGTGCTATCATTACAGGCATGAGCCACCATTCCTGGCCTTACCTGTGATTTTAAATGAAACTTTCATCATATACTAAATTTATGTATAAATATTTTTGCATTTATGGACTTTCAATTAACTTAACTTTAACTTAACTTTACAATCTATGTGTCAATACAACTTTTTTCTTTAAGATGTTTTATATTTTTAAATAGGTTAAAAGTAAACATTTGCAGAAATAGTACAGAGTCACCGAGTACTATTCATGGAGGTTCTACCAGTGATAATATGCTCATAACCATAACACAGCATCAAAATAAATAAATCGATGGTAGCAAAACCATATTAACCCCAGTACAAACCAATAAGGTTTTTATATGTGTGTGAATAACATATTTTGCCAAAAAGGGCTTCTGTCATGAGTGGCACATGTAGGGAAACTCAACTGCTCTTCATGCAGAATTGACACATCATGAATAACAGATTTCACCAGTTGTAATGGAGCTTTTGGGGGCAAAGAAGAGCGTATAGTAAAATAAAACTTTATAAAACACATGGACTCATGATCATCACAATCAAGATATCGCTCCATGAACACCAAGAAAATGCATGTTATCAATTAATAGTTACATCTACTTTCCAATCTAGTAGCTGGCACCTACCACTCTGTTCTTCATTACTATAGTTGTACCATTGTTTCAAAAATATGTGTATTACATAAATGGCATCATGCATTAGACAAACTTGTTTATCAATAGACTTTTATTTTTAAATAATTGTGGAGTCTTACAAAGTTGTAGGTAATAGTAGAGATCTCATGTATTTTCCCCTCAGTTTCTCAGAATCTTAATGTTTTGCAGAATCAGTAAAATCTCACAAATAGCACATTGATAGAATCCACTGATCTCATTTGGCTGTCCTCTGTTTTACTTATACAGTTTGTGTGCATGTGTGTATGAGTTTATTTCTATGCAGTTTTATTACAGGTGCAGGGGTGTGTGCCTATTTCCACAGAAGCTCTCGGACAGCCCATCCACATAAGGATTTAGGTTGCCTTTTTGTAGCAATGTTTACCTTCCTTGTATCCACCCCATCCCCAACCATCTCTAATGGAAGCCACTGATCTGTTCTTCATTTAGAGAGTTTTAGCATTTCGAAGGTATTATATAAATGGAATCATACAGCATGTAACTCCTTGGGGTTGGCTGCTTTCACTCAGCACAATTCCCTGAAGATTACTCCTAGTTGTGGTGTGTGGCCAAGTTTGTTCCTTTTTACTGCTGAGTATTATTCCAAGAAAGAGATTAATCATTGTTTGACCATTCACCCATTGAAGATATCTGGGTTGTCCTAGATTTGGCTGTTAAGAATAAAGCATCTATGAGAATCAGTGTATAGGTTTTTCTATGAACATGTTTTCATTACTTGGGAATAAATGTTAAAGTGTGCAATTCCTAAGTCATGTGGTAATTCAAGATTTTGTCTGAAATTGCCAAAGTGTTTTCAGAGTGACTGCAATGTTGTATATTTCCATGTGTAATTTCAGAGGGATAGAAAGACGAGGCGGAACTGCTTTAGACACCAGGACTGAAGAAACAGCACAGCTGCTGGGGTTGCTCATCTCCGTGGGCAACACAGAAGGCTGTCCAACCATGTGTGTCTATCAAGAAGGCTTGTTTCTCCCACAGACTGAATGAGAGTCTGGAATACAACAGCAGTGGAGTCCAGTTCCATTGCTGACACTGTTAAGCAGCCAAGGATAGTGTTCTCCTTTACCACCAGGCCTGAGACTCCCCTCCACCTCTGAGAGAGACAAGGTGTCAGATGGCAACAGGAAGAGGATCCTTTCTCTCCACAGGCATGAGATGCTGCTCCCTACCCATAGACATCAGGGTAGTCATCTGGCACCAGCATGGGGATGTGTGATGCCAGAGCAAGCACAAGACCTGGAATGTGTTCGCTGTGACCCACAGGCAAAGAGAAGCCAGCCTCAGCAGGCCCCTAGTGAGGAGATTTTCTTCATCTCCAGGGGCCTGAAACTCCCCTCCCACACTGGAAGTCACTGACTGCCCTAGCCTGGGGGGCCCCCATAGGACTCCTCAGGCATGACCAGCAGGAACAAGAAGAAGCCCCTATGGTACCAGGTTAACCAAGCAAGCCAAAATAGGATTCTCAATAAGATGGACAGTTGATTATTCACTAGAAAATATGGAGGCCAGAAAGCAGTGGATGATGTATTCAAAGTGATAAAAGAAAAATACAACACTATCAACAAGAAATTGTATAATCACCAAAATTATCATCAAAAACGCATGAGAAAGTAAGCCATTCTCAGATAAAGAAATACTGAGAAAAGTCATCATTAGACCATCTGTCCTGCAAGAAATACTAAAGAGAATCCATCCAGTTCAAAAGAACAGACACTATTAGCCAGTAATGTAAACCCACATTAAAAAAAAAAGAATGCTGATAAAGATAACTACTGAGGTAAATAGAAAAAAACCAGTATTAATACATATTTGTTTTTCTTTGTAGCTCTTTTCTGATTCTATATGACTTAAAAGAAAACTGAATAAAGCAAAAATTATAAAACTGTTGATAGACTTATAATGTATAAAGAAGTTGTAGGAGACGCCAACATCCGAGCAAGATGATCTGCAGCTGAGGCGTGGACCTCGGGCCATTCCTCCACAGGAGTTCCTTGTGGGAGGAGCCCGTGCCCTCAGCCCGCAGTCATTGTTAATTACTCCCCTCACCTGTATGATTCCCTTTCA